>LOND01002729.1:48604-66775 GCA_014220965.1 Paragonimus kellicotti | reverse complement strand
GCCATTTGATAACGTCTTATAGTGTTTGTCTGCTGTCGCACAGTTTTTAAGTTCTGCAACCACTTCACGCATATTCAAGTTGGCTATCGATTGAAGTGAACAAAGTGTCTCGGTTTTCCTTCCTTTCGTCATGATCAGGCAGACTGAACACTGTCCACATAAGATTGTGACTACAATTCCGGAGATGACTACTTGGTCATGCCTACTAACACGCTATTCACATAAACGCGAAGGTCAGAATGCAAATTCCGGCTCGGACAAGGATATGCACTACTGATGAGCTTTAATAAAAGCGAAACTCGCGTCTAATGATTCTTTATGAAATGAACCAACCGAAGAGTTTATGTGTATGAAGAAACTGCGATCAAGTGTGAGAAGTGTGAGAATCGAAGTGATATAAATTCCCCGAATTCAGTCATTAGATTTAAATACGTTCTACCACAACTGGTTGAACTAAATGCATTGTTCAAAGTGTACGCGATTACCAGGCGTAACTATTTGTGTAATCATTGCAACACGCGACAGTGGTTTTCTGAACTTATTGAAATCGTCGAAAGCTGTTTCAACCATTTAAAACCAACGTTCCATGATTTCCAGAGTGAAGGAACACTTGCTTAAATAGGTTCAAAATTCCGTCATCGGAGAACGACAATGTTGCTGAAACACGTAAACAGCCAGTTTCATCAGTCGCTAGACACGTTTTGACCACTGGTCACGCTATCGATCCAGCTTGTGCATTCAGAATCCTGTTACGTCATTCCAATTCAAGATTCTTGAGGTTTGCTGAAGCGGTCGCAATCAATCGACTCAAGCCAGCTCTCTGTGTTCAGAAACAACTGTTCGTGAACTTGACCCTTCCCTGGACTTAAGTGACCTATCTTAACACGCTTATTGATTATCCACCCCCTGATTTGTCTGCTATAAAAAACGCACCCGTGTTATTGTAAATTTGGTACTGACGAGTCAATACGAAATGCTTGCATCTACCAGTTTTCGTGTTCTAACTGTTTTGTTTAGAAAGCTAATAGTTTTAAACGTCTTACATACACTACTTATAAGTAGGATCACGTGTATGTGGTAATTGTCAGTGTTGACACTTACATATTGACATCTGCAAGAAAATACTGTAACTTTACTCAAATCAACTTTCTTTCAATGTTGGTCAAATCCAAGTCACACCGAACGTTAGTAAATCAGCCAAATAAACAGATGTATAATGACTATGGTTACTGTTGTATAATTTTGTTTGTAAATCCATGTAATGGAACTGTTTGAACTAACAGTTAGTTACCAGCTAGTTCATGCCTATTATTAGCCTCGACGCATTAGAAACGGAAGACCGAGAGTCGTCGATACAGTTACGACTTCAGCGTACCATAGGTTGTAAACACTTCTATAGGCGGCAATGCGTACAACACCTGGTTAAAGAATACATAATAAACAGGCGCCGATCCCCTCGCATTCTTCTGATGCATGAGTTGCGCAAGTTACACCCGTTTCACAGTTGTCGAATCAGTTGCAGTGAAGCAATATGGACTCTCCCAACTGGTTGTAGTCGTGTCGTTTCGGCCAACAGACTCGTGAGTATGACGCGCCGTCATCCGCAAATCATTATCACTATAATGGATCCAGTGATCATTACGATATATCATCAACAGCTACTTTCGTTGCACCGACCAGGATTACTTTCAACAACCTTCCATGTAGTATGACTTCGGATGTCGACAGTTTGTTTATTTCGTTCATTTATTTTGAATTTATTTCCAAGTTTATTCGAACGATTTGTCAATATCGGACGATACTTTTACCGAAATCATGTACTACATGAAACATTCAATCGTGCAGAGCGATTTCACTACGGTACCCAAGGGATAACGCAACACATGAATTCGTCTGATAAACTTTCATCAACCATAAACTCATGACTAGCATGAAATCAAAAGATCAATGGTTCTTAAGTAAGACGTACAACTCTATCTGGATCGTGAATTATGCTCACAGATGAATCCACGACCAGTAAAGATTGGTAGTTAACACTTTATGATCGCATAGATCCAACTGCCAACGCTGAGCAATAAGGTTTCACGAAATGTGGAATTAGTGAGTCGTGTACAGTTGTCGACTTAGTGAATAGTTAAACATTACTGGCCAAATGATTTACAGTTGATGTGGCCTGCAACGGAAGACGTAGCGTTTCACTCTCTTCACAAATCACTCAACAGCAGCTACATTTATACATCTTTCGATCATTTTGACATATGCCTTTTGGCCCTGGCCTGGAACATTTCTTCTATACTATCTAAGTATGTGTTTTCACAGTCTCAGTAAAACTGATGATTGCAATGGCTGGTGGAGATTACTGAAGTTGGAATTTTAAACGGTTTTCAATCACCCTCATTTCAAAACGTCATCACGTTTGAAATTTACGAGGTATGCTCTATAAGAAAACAAATTTTCAATTATCGCTTTAGACGTAACTTGATCAAACTTAACCTCTTTCAAAGTACTTTTCGCCAAATATTTTTCGAAGTTCTGAAACCTGCTTTGGAAAGTATTTTGAGGAACGTTGTGCAGGTCTCTGACCTTTGCGTCTGCCTTTACTGTCGTCTAAGATGACACATGTATCTTGGTTGGGTGCAGTTTAGGGAACAAGCGTGTCGTCGGTGATTAAACCCGAAAAATTGAACGTTTGTAAGACGATAGCCATTTTGTGCTTTGCAAAAACACAACCTGTTAGGAACAATATTTGAATAGGCACATTGGTGAGATGTAACATTCAAAACTTCGTTGTCTCATGTCGGTACTCTTTCCCAAGCGCTTCATTGCGTGACCATTTGGGATAAACTCATTGTTGCAAAATCGCTACCTTCCGGAACAAAACCAAAACAGACCCTGTGGCATAAGGCACCTTTCAGTTTATTGAGTTTCTATTGGTTATTTTATAGACAAGATGCATCAGTAAAATGAAGAATTACAATTGGTGCCGACGCCTTGGCTTTCCTATTGGTCGGCTCGGCTCCGCTTGTAGCTCGTTTGTTTTAACGCGTGACGCACTTAAACAACTTGTTTTACTCCGATGCTCGTTATAACAAAATCCGATGTAACGTCAGTGTGCCACCTGGATTAGTCATTACGCTGACGTGCTAATCTGCTCGCGTTGTCGACATTGATTGGCCGTAGCTTTCTGCGAATCACCGATTGACTTCGTATCGATGTGTTTGTCCAATCCAATCCCTTTACACTCATGATGACTGACGTTTTTCTGAACCAAAAAAAAAACAATCAGCGTCACCTAGATTTTCCAGTGACTATAACTACATTATGTTAGCCGTAGTGAAGGAATCAAACTCCACTTTGATGATCCCATTCTTGTTTCTGAAACTCACTCACATGCTCAATTATTTCCAATTGGTATGACGTTTTATTATTAGGTTCTTATTATTAACAATCGAATGGTCACTCGAGTCCTGACTGACTGTGACACGGAAACATCTAGTTCGTCTGTCAAAAAATACGATATAAGTTTTGTAGCAGGACAGGTTAGGGTCAACAGCGGACGCGGCAAACGTCCACTGTTAGGTTCTTCGGAACTTCACGAACAGTCAGGCGACGATTCTCGCCGATTGCAGAAATCACTACGTCAATGTAACAAGGAAGTCCGTTCATATCTGGGACTGTCTTCTTTGGTTGTTACTTCCAACTTGAAATGTTGGTATCACCAATAAAACAAATGTGCTAAACACTCGTTCAGTTTGACGCGTGTAGCCCGATTGCTATTCATGGTGGCGGAATTTGGCCACCTTAAGACTAAAGATCAAGGTTACCAGTACACAGCTCTTCCTTCACATGTCTACTGCGCTATTAGTGTTCAGATATCTCTATTTACCATAACTACTTGTAAATATACATAGAGGGTTTTCTATAGGTAAAAAAAACTCTATGGCAAACGTTAGCAAGGTAGTTTGTAATGTCTATCCCGCGTTTTCCATACATATGCCAAACTTGTACGGATTTGCGCTGACGGAATATCCACTCCTACAGAAGTGTCATATGGCCGTCTTGGTGACCACGGTGACTCCGGATATTCATCCAGTTTCCACCGTATACAGTAAATGTGTTTGATCTATGTTGACTTGAGCTGAACGCTGTACATCACCATTGCCTGTTTTCTTCGAGTGTGTTTTATGGATTGTGTTGGAGGATTGCCTGTCACCCATTTGGACAAATGTTCCTTCACTCTGAAGATCAGGCACCTCTCGGATGTGACAACACAACTTTCTATGAAGAAATCCATACCATCGAAGAACGGTAATGTCGTTGAAACATACAAACAATCAATGTACGTAGTTGCTAGACATGTCCTGATCACTGGTCACGTTATCGATCCATCTTGTGCATTCAGAATCCTTGTTACGTCATTCCAATCCAAGATTCTTGCGGTTTGCTGAGGCTGTCGCAATCAATCGACTGAAGCCGGCCCTGTGTGTTCAGAAACAATTGTTCGTGAGCTTGAGACTTCCATGGACTTAGTAGTCTTTCCTAACCCACCGATTGGCCATCCATCCCAATCCCCTAATTGTTCGATATAAAAAACCCATCCATGTTATTGTAAATTTGGTACTGATGAGTCAATACGAAATGCTTGCATCTACCAGTTTTCGTGTTCTAACGGTTTTGTTCAAACTTCTGAAGGGAACGAACTGTTTTAAATTTCAATTTTGTGTTTATAGTTTGGTTTGAAGAACTGTTTGTCAGATTGCGTTACATCCAACCGATCGGCTGAGACTCATCCTTCTACGTCTGGTTGTGTATTTATAACGTCAATCACTCAGTTGGTTGATCTTAACTCACGCGCAATGTACGAAAAGATTTTATAAGATTACTTAAGAGAAAGGGGAAGTATTGTGCATGAAGTTTATAGTCATGCAGAATTCGACCACCAACATGCCTAAGTATGTTATGATCTTAAAAACACATTTAAAATTGGCCAATGCCCTCCCCATAAAACAAATAATGCATCACAGTGACAAAATTATAAAGTCTACCAAATGAGTGTCTTAGAAAATTTTGTATTAATGATAGCTTCGCGGAATTTCCAGAAAGAAATAAAATAGTGATCTTTTTTGTTTCCACGGTCTGATAAACAAAGTACAAATGTTATCTAAAAATGAACTTCACCTAATGGACAATCGATCGTGAATAGTTAACCCGATGAATGTTGGATACCATCGGATTTCATGTGACAAGTGCACTATTACGCAATGTACTATAATTCCACTTTGTAGTAGTTTACTTCAGTAGCCAAAATATGACATCCCGGCCACCCACCCCCGCCACTTGAGTCTACGTTTTATGTAAAGAGGAAAAAATCCGGAATGTGTATTACTGGCCTGTTTTGTTCTTTTATGGTCGTGTCCACATGAACTGACAAACATGCAAATGTATATGGGAAAAGATAATGTCAGTGGATGCTGAAATTTGCAGTTAGAAGAATCCAATACGTAGAGTCCGATGAGCCCGATGAACAGACAAATGATGAGTTCGTGCAATTGCTACTCAAATCCTTTGTGGTGTTTGTAAATCGGAGGATGGGTTGGCCACCCGTTCGAATGTTTTCACTTTTTAGTGTGAAGTGGTGAGAAATGACTCAGTGGATCTTACAGATTACACTTAAGCACTGTTGAATAGCGTGCACGCATATACGTAAAACGGAGTAGGCACGAACAACGGTGTGATCCTAATCAATGTGGTTACCTTAAAATGAATGATCGATCTTGACACATTGGTGCCAGTAGCAGCTGACGATGGTGTGGTCAATTTGTGTACATGATTGGATTGCACACAGCAGTCTACATGTGACATACTGTCATCTCTTGTGTTGATCTGTGGAAATCTGTATACACGGAGTACACGAGATAGTTCAGTAACTGGTCGTCATTGTTAGTTTGTTTCCCTCTCCCGGGCATTGGGCGCACCTCTAAGTCGCTTCTCTTCCTGTAAGCAGAACAACTAAGTTGTACGGTCATATCCCCAACAAACACAATGATATCCAAGTGCCTACTACATCACAAAAATGTCATGACTGAATCACAAGAAATATTTTGGACAGCCAGTGATCAACCACACTTTGACCATATGCACCTATGACAAACAAACGACGGCTTTCTCGTCCGTGTCCACAGATTTTGACCGAAGTGCTAAATTGGACCATTGATTCAATCAAGCCACCGTTTCTCATTGTTTCATTGTCATCAGTCCCGTTTGGAAAGACCTGTTGAGACAAATCTCTGTCCAAAAACGTGTTCAGATGAATGACAAACCAAGATTGTGAATGTATGCATCAACGAACTGCACCCCAGGACCTATGACTCAAAAGCCTGACTCATAAGACGACAGAATATAGAATTTTCGTGGAGCAACCGACTCGGCGACAGTGACTCAAAAGTATGGCTCATTCAGCAACCAGAAGTTGACTGAATATATAATGACCTTTCTGATTTGCACGACCAGTGGTAAACTTGTGTCCAGTCTCGAGCAAGAGGAGCTATTAGTGAATGTATTGAGTCACGCAGCAGTCCGAACGTGTGTATTGGTTAGCAAGCAAAATGAAAGCGGTTGCACATCACTGAATACCTGTGTACGGTATGTGTAGTAGTAATGACAAGCTTTTGGGGATTTTCCACAAGCTCATAAGGTGAGTGTTGGTAGACGTTACCCGGTCTTCAGTGATTCATTTGCAAGTGGATGACTAGTGGTCATTCTGCTGTGGTCAGTGTAATAAAGCATGTCTTTGAATGCTCACCCTGAAACTAACGTTCCGTGTGGCAGGATCAACTGTTTTTCGGGTTGCCATTGAAAACAGTGACAGCTTCCGCGTAAGGAATCCAATACATTGGCTATTTAACTGCCGATCCTGTGAGCATCGCTTGAAACAAGTTGAATCCAATACCCAGTGTACAACTTATTGCCAACACCACCGAATGGAAGACAGACAAACCAGGTGAAGGCAGGAGTGCGCAAAAAAAACGAGAGAGCGGCAAGCAGTTGGAGCATAGGAGAAAATTTCGGGAGATAGTGGGCAACAGTGGTGCATTCAGAATACATTATGTATTTGTACCAGTAGCAGCCAAGTCACCCCTCCCGAAATCACACGGCTAGAACAGACATACAGGCGATATAGCCCGTCCAGTCGGATTTAGGTTATGCTAATGAGCTCACATGTCAAAACTTGACTGTTGTACACTGTGCGTCAGTTCAATGGACAACACCAAAGGAATGCACATTTGTACTGTGGTCAAACACTGGCACCGGTTTCATTCTTAAAATCTCCATTTCTGTGTTGTTGTCGTGTTTTATTTATTTGGGGTACAGTTGAAGGTAGTAATCCAGATCTTTGTATTGACCTCACCAATTCAGTAGCGCCAAACTCAGGACGTAAAAGCCACTAAAGCACACACAAACAACGTTCTGTGCACAACGTGGACACACCCAACAGGAAAGCTTTGTATCAAATAACCCACCAAAACACGGCATCCACAACCATGAAGTAGATTACAATTCACCAGACCTATAAAGCATACGTACAGCACAACAGGGCCGTCTCACTGGCTTTACACGATGCAATAGTGAGTAAAGACCTAGAAACGATAACTGAACCCGGATAAGGCTCTCCGCTAACTTCTAACTGAGACGTTGAAACTTTCAGCTCCCATTTTAGATTATCAATCAGGATTGTGCACTTCCGTTCATCAGCGTGCTAGTCGGCGGTCAATAGTTTTGATACACTATCCGAACAGATGACAAATACTGATAACACAAGTGGTTAGCTGGTCTGTACATGTATTGGCTGAGTAAGTCAGTTTGAGTGTGCTCACTCAGGTACTTTTCATCACAGGTCCGATGGAGAATAAACTATGGAGTTGAAGAGGAAATAATGATATTGAAAATAGGGGGTGACAATCAGTTCAGTGTAGGAATGAATATTAACGCATTAATGATAGGATTATGGAGAAAACAGAACTGTGAAGTTGGAACGAGGAACAAACAAAACGCTCACCATACACTGTACCGACAAATTTGAAGAAAAAAAAGCAGAATGATACCACGACCGAGCATTTTGAGGAAGAAAGCGAGTGATTGGCCAAATGATGGGGTCGCTGGTTGATGCAAAAAATATATATAAAGCTCGTTTAATTTTCCTAAGCGTAACGTACTCGCCATCTCCTCGTTGGCGGTGTGCTGTGAATACATTGCTGATCTACTATTCGGAGACGATCAGCGCATTCGGGACCACATTCATCTCAACACCATATAGTCACATCTCCATTATCTATGACATCCACAATTTTTGGGTACCGCGCGCTTGAAGTCACAACCGCACAAGCTGTAACCCATAAAACTTTCCAATGTTGACACACATTCACAAGACGGTAGGCCGGCTGATCAATAGAGAGGTCACGGCACACACGTAGGTGACCTAGATAAAACAAAACAGCCTCTCATGAAGTTACGCAGGAAATCGTAAAACGCAGATGGCTCTTTAACATCGAAACACACGATAACGAAGAAATATGGGATTTAGGTTGGTATCAGTTGACCTGAACTCGATGTGAAGTCACACCCATGGAGTCATCGAATAAATTTAACAAAACAGTTGCTGCGTCACTTACGGAGGCTCAGGCAACCTCAGCATTACTCACAGGTCAATGTGGCTGAACTTCTGCATGTAATAATTCAGTAGGTCCTAATGTGGGGCAAGTGGTGCCCTGGTTAACACGGTTGACTCAAAGGAACGTGAGGTGGAGATCAAACTCTGGTCGGGGTAGGGAAATACACTACTGGCAAGCTCAAACAGAAGCGAAACCCCAGTCTAGTACTTCTTTTCGCAAGAGGCTGGCTGAAAAGTTTATGGGAATGGTAAAGTATGAATGGAGTCCATTTTATATCGAAACCTAACTCATGAAGTTTGCTGCCCCTTGAATGGATAAAATAGAAAGTGGAGTTGTCTCAAACCTGCCTAGAACGATACCAATCTCTAATAACAGTGTCAATCTGTGTGTTAACAACGTTTTCAGGGATTTGGTGGAATACATTTGAGAAGGCTTAAGGACTGCGGGTGTGTTTTCATTCCCAACAAATTGTTCTCCGGGCGTGGCAATTAATTTGTAATTTATGGTTTTCGTATAATATAAAAGAGAGTACAAAGGCCAAGGTTATTTTATCCTACACTCTGGTTTCTGTCATTAAAAGAGCTGGGGAACACCATCAAAGTGGTCCCTATATTTTTCGATGCGAATAGTGTAAGTCGGAAATTGTTGGGGCTCACGTGCCATTCATATTGAGCTGCTGTATACGTGTTATTGCGTCTGTGTGTGCTGACATTCGTGCGTAGTCCCAAGCTTCATTCTGATTGGTTGCGCCCTCATCGATCAATGGCGTACTCATCCACGTACGTAAGAATGAAGCTACCACATGAAAATGTCAGGATATACATTGTACTTCTAGTGGGTGACATATTTTCTCTACCGCCGTTATTACCTGTATAGGTTAATGTTGGTTGCGTTCAAATAGGAACACAACATTGGCGTCACGTTAAACTAACCTGTCCGCTGGCTTTTAATCTGCAGCTTCCGGAGGTCTAGTGATGCGATGCTCTGTTGTGTTCCTATTCGGGTGCAATGAGCATCAAGCTGGACAGGTAATAACAGTGGTAGAGATGACTCGTGACCAAGTACAAGTACAAACTGTTTTATCCTATTTGCAAGCCGTAGCCTCTATGTGCGTGGACGAATGAGAGTCGTTGGTCGTTGAAGGCGCGACCAATCAGAACGCAGCTTGAGTCTCAACACGAGCGTGGGGACACACAGGCGACCTTGACTCGTATACAATATTCCCATACAGCCAACTGGAGGTGAATAGGTCTAGCGGAAAAATGCATTTACAAGTTACTCGAATTTGCTCCAGACTGGTACTATTTACAATGAGAACTGTGAGTTAAGGCTGCTTCTTTGTTTACTGGGCAATGGAAGACAACGTCACTCCGACACATTTGACCTACAGTCAGAAATTCCGTTAAATTATGTTCCGGTTCTACTTGATTGTTCATAAGGGTGCAGAATGAATGCCTACACAGAAATATTCAAGTTTTGCCAAGTGAAACAGGACGCTCTGGAACTGTTGGAACAGTTTATATCCCGTCTTACCGTGAGCAGTCCGACAAGGTGATTATTCGAGTATCCCAAAGGATAAGTTCGAAGAGATTATGCTGACCAAACAATTTATGGCCGGGCAAAAATATAATCGTATCCGTGAGATAATACTCACCGCGAATACATCGAAGTTGTCCTGAGACCGAGCTGCTAACCTTCTCAGGATTAAGTCAGCAGTGGTTGAACAACCGAGAGTATTCAATAGAGAAACTGATATTCTGGACATCAAGAAAATGCACTGTTCCATTCCACGACCATCGTTACATTGCCCAATGTGTTATCGTTGTGACAGTAGCCGGCATAAAGCTGACCGTCAGAAATGTCCGACTCGTAAATTTGACTGCAAAAACTGTGGCAAATGAGAACAATTTACTGGATAGTGCAGAGCTCGTCAAGTAGTGCACGTGAGTCAAGATGCTCTTAGTGGTACCTTGTCATCCCTATTGACAAAACATATTTATATAGATTGAACATCACCCACAATTGATCGCAGCTGTCGCATTCCCATAGACTTTCCAGTCGGCCCCTTTCGAAAGAAGCACTAGACTCGAGTTTCGCTCTCATTAGAGCTCGTCAGTAGTGCATATCCTTGCCACTGCCGGGACTAGAACTCCGGCCATGCTTTCATGAGGCAACCGTGTTTACCACTGCGCCATTGACCTCACATTAGGCACGACCGAATTATCATATGTGAACGCTCAACCACTTTCGCTTGTGAGTAATGATCAGGTTGCCCGATCGCCTCGAGAGGAGACACAGTTACTGTCTGTTAACTCCAATCGATGACCCCTCGACTAGGACTTCTCTCCAAGTTGAAATCACAGAAATCATTGACTTGTTGAGCGGTATTTTGATTACTGATGAGTAGTAAGGGGGTTTCGTCATTACTCGTGCCTAATGTGAGGTCAATGGCGCAGTGGTAAACACGGTTGCCTCATGAAAGCATGGCCGGAGTTCTAGTCCCGGCAGTGGCAAGGATATGCACTACTGACGAGCTCTAATGAGAGCGAAACTCGAGTCTAGTGCTTCTTTCGAAAGGGGCCGACTGGAAAGTCTATGGGAATGCGACAGCTGCGATCAATTGTGGGTGATGTTCAATCTATATGAAAAACAAAATCCCCTACTACTCATCAGGATATATTTACTTAACAACTGGTGCTTTTCTCACCGTGAAGTGACAGCGTGTTTTTTCAGAGCCGAATCTCTTCTACAGACATTCGAACGGTGGTCATTTGTGTACACCAGCGTAGAACATTGATTGATATGGAATTGGATCCCGCTGCCCTCAAGTTTCTGTTACAGGGACCTATTTGATTTGCCATCAGATCCCTTAGTTAATAAGTTTAGCAGTTACACCAATGCATGCGTTCACACTCGAAGCTTCATTGTGGTGGACTATACCTCGAATCAACATTGGCCACCGTTAGTGTACATGAACTCTTGACCAATCGAGATTTCACTGGTGGCGGTTTCTAGCCCGATATTCGGTCGTTTCGCTGCGTATGGTGACGACAACAGTCCAGACGGAATTCTTGGCCTAGCGCCTGCACTTCGGGCTTCGTTACTGACGACATGCGTGTAATGCACCTAAGGCATTATCACCGATCTGGTCAACTTAATAAGTTCGCTCGATACTCGCAGATGTCCTGCCTATCTGGGGCCACCATCGACTGCTTGTCAAAAACAAACCACCTCGCACCCGACTCCAAACCCCCAGTTAACATCGAGTGTAATCTAAGACAGATACCTATCATTCTGACTCTACCTTTCGTGCGATACCCAGATGGTGAGCTACTCCATACTTTTTGTTACCTCTATATTTGTATGTTGCGCTGTTTCTCTCAATTTCCGTGTAACTGATTGTCGGAAATGTGAACAGTCTAGAGTGCCTGGCTGTTAATTGTGGTGTGCCTGTGGTTAACTGACTAATAGAGTATAGCAGCCGCTTAGTCAATCATGCCTTCAGAGTGTGCGGTCTGTGACAACGGGCTCCGCAACAACAGCAGGATTCTAACCTGTCTTCTATGTAAGCTACAAGCTCACTCAACCTGTGGACTAGTTCCATCTTTGATCTACAAGACCTTAAAAGAGAACCCAACTGAAAAACCAAGGTATCTGTGCTCAACCTGTAAAGTTGCAATGACCTAAGATGAGGGCCAACGTGCACTAAAGAGCCTGTTACTCAGTAAGCAGCACACCTATCGCCCCACTGAAGATGCACCGCATAGTCCACCATGACTTACTGAATCTACAAATACAACTCCTAGTCAGAAAAGTGCTGCAAGGCCAGTCGAAGCGAGTGTGCTTCGACAGCTGGTTGACCTGATTTGTGTTGATAACACAAGCCATAGCCGCCTAACTACTCTGACACTTTCTAGTGTAGTGAGGAGGAGCGATCATGCTATACTACTCACACCACTGCTATTCAGTAGTGGAACCAGAGCATATATTTTGACATCGAAGTAGCCGCAGGAAAAATACAAGAAGAAACATTGGAGTGCAGCATCGCATGAAATGGTTCTTGGTACGTAAGGGAACGTAAAGGAACTAAGCATTGACGTCTGTGGCAGCCGATGACGGTTTGGTTTGTTGTCTTGTTGAAACGCATAACCCACGTGTTGCTTTCCTGAATAAACAATCCTTGTGCCATCCGCGTTCTTGGCTCACAACACTAGTAAGCCTACTGACTCCGAGACTCACTTTGCTGGCCAGAATGACAACTCACCCTGTGTTAACCAGTGTCGATCAGGCAGACGTTGGCAACCAAACTGTTCCGCGCAACTACTACTGACCCACCCAGTCAAAGTAAACGAAAAGAAGCTGGGAAAATCCAGCCTCATTCACATTAATGGACATCGTAAAGCAAACACCGTAAACATGGGCACCAGCACATCTGGGGAGATACAATTGAACTTGTCCATAGCTGTATGTCGGTCAGGAATTAAGCTCAATCTGCCTGAGAGTAGTTCGCCAATGAGAGGAATTTTTAAGGTTTTCCAGACAGTCAAGTTTTTATTATATCTCTCCAGAGCGACTTCAGGGACTACGAAAGAGCTGTGACCCTAAGTACGTTCTCATGTCGCGTCTGCTGCGAGTTACTCTTCATAACGTAGGCGATTTCGTGAAACTAATGGCGTTGCAAAAACCATCCACAATAGAGACGAGAACCAAATTAGGATACGTCCTGGCCGAGACAAATACATGCACCTACTGTCGCTGTCTGAGTCCCAAGCAGTTGATGAACGTAAGCGCAACAACACTGGTGCAAACGACGTGGTTGCCGCCTAAGACGCTGATGTTGTCACTCAAGCAGCGCATGATCTATTTCGATGGAGATTTCTGGCAGCACTCATTGGTCACCGGTGTGAAACGTATGTCCAGGCCGGCATACTTAGCTTCCACAAATGTTCATCGACTTCTGAGAATTATCTTAACGGAAGAACTGATGAGACAAGTGCATGATGCTTGACCAGCAGCATGCGCACAGCTGCCTATTGGGATCGGGTACCACCCTGACAGATCATGAGACTAGAAAAGACAAGCTAGTAGTGGTATGTTGCACGATCTTTGTTCGAACTGATTTCGTTGCATCTTATCAAGTACATACTGCAGGAATGAAAATTACAAAATATGCATAAAATTCGTCAATGACGGAGAGTCTGAATTAAAGCATCTACTACACCTGTATACAATGGATGTTCAGTTCCAATTTCAGGAAGAAGTTTCACACAGATCGATGGAAATGGCTATGGAAAGTCCTCTGGGTCCAATCTTTACGTACATTTTTGTTGTGTTCGTACAATCTACGCCATTTGCTAGACTTTGCCACTTTGACAGAACCATTGCGTGCGTTAATAAAGGAGAGTAAATCCCTTCTGAACGGAAGTCAGCCCAACATTCTGCGTTCGATTAACTAAAAAGGCAAACCGCGTCCACCTCTGTTATGGTAATTTTCGACGAGAGAGATAACCTATGTTTGTTTCTACGGACGTGTCAAATGTTGTTCTAGAAGTGATTCTATCTCAGCTGCAAAATGTTGTGAAAAATGTGATCGTGAATGCTTCGCGGGAGCTTTCACTTGCAGAAGTATCGTACTGAGCTGCCGAAAAAGCTTTCGCCTGCGATTGGACCTGTAAAAGATAGCACATTTTCTTATTCGGATGTTCACTCACACTTCATACAAGTCATCCTGCACACACAGACGTTACAGAGCAGAGAAATGAGCGGGTTCTAGCAGCTGAGGGTAAACCGGTGGTAAGCGAAATTAAGTTCCGTCCATGCTACGAGAATCAAGCCACTGAGGGACTTTCGTGACTTTCACTGGATATGGCTGACTGAAGGGAAGAGGAGCAAAAGTTCATTACTTGTGTATTCAGCTCGTATGCACTACAAGCCATCAACAATCAGGAGCTTCAATCGACAAATGAGAACGATATGAACTTGAGAGAAATTATCCAGTGTCATATAAGGCTGACCTACTGGTAATGAAGAGGTACGAGTATTGTACGTTTTACGGTCATGAAGTGTCGGTTGTTGGCGGGTGTCTTATGCGAGGGCCTACGTTTATAACGCCACTCTAACTCATTCTTCGGATCATAGCATGTGCATACGAAGGTCAGCCAGGAATAGTTCGAATGAAACGTAGGCTACAGAGATTGTCTTGGTGACCAAGAATAGTAACAATGATAGAAGAGTCCGTTTACAATTATGTCACCTGTTAAAAAGCTGATAAAAGTTCCAAGCCAGTTGACACACCAGTGCAACCTATCGTCTATCCAATGAAACCTTGGTCCAAGATTGCCATTGACATCATGGGCCCATTCAGTTCCGCTCCTCAACATCAGAAAAACTGCTTGGTCGCCACATGTTTTTACAGCAAATGGCCCGAAGTCCAGCCTTGTGGTGAGGATAATGGATCACAGTTTACTAGCCACGAGTTTGACCGTTTTCTCCAGCTGCACGACATTAGGCATGCCCGGACGGTACCGTATAACCCAGCTGCAAATGGGATGGTGGAACGTTTGAACCGTTCATTGAAAGAGAGCATACAAACAGCGCGGCTTTCCGGTATGCCCTGGGAAGATGCAGTGATCGAAGCCCTTATTGACTTACAGAACCTTGTGTCATAGAGTGACTGACAAAACACCGGACCGACCATATAATTGATTGGCCGATTACTATGAACGAAGTTGAGTGCTGCGCACTCAGTTCTAGAAACTTATGATCTTGGTCAGTTGGAACGTCGTCGTGTCTGCCTGTCAACTTACAGAAAACTAGCGCCAGCAGTACAGCCTGGGATATTCATCCGCTTCAGAAAGCGACAAGTAAGCAGTCAACCAACATTGACATAAACGACGAGAGTTGCTCGGGTCCGGCGACGAGCATACAACAGGCAGCAAGATCACGGCCAGACAGCTGTAATTGTCACGGCTGCAAACAGACTCACGCGGACACGCCAACGACCCGGACACGTCAACCTGACATCAACCATCTTCAGAAACACAGACCACTCATTACGATTTCAACCAACTTCTGAGGTAAGACCGAAGTGGCCGTATGTAAGCCCTACCGCCGAGGGTGTTTCCTACGCTCGAGCTTAAACGCAAGCTTCGTTCTGATTGGTCGCGCCTTCGTCGGTCAATGGCGCATTCATGCACACAATGATGACCCCACCGCTTCTCAGAATACAGGTATTACATTCTCCGAGGCGTGCATATCCTGCACTGCTGTTACTGTCTGAATGGGTTGATGCTGCCTGCGTCCGAAGTGTAACAAAACGGAAGTCGTACAAGGTCTTGTCTATTGATGAAGGAATGAAATTCCCCAATTATGAATATGCACAGCGTTATTCGCACAGAACGTCTAACCATAAAATAAATGCGAACAGCACTTTATTCCATTCTCGCTAATGTCATTGTAGGGTTTAAGCTTATCAAAACTGAGGCTATTTTTTTAACAACCGTGGAAACAAACGGGATCGGATCACCCGTTTTCGCTTTATCATTCCCAAGGTGTACTGATTTTTTAGTGGAAGCATCAAAGTGAGTAGGCGGAATTATCAAATGAAGTCGAGCTGTTTCACGTGGAGATTTGATACAATGTTTCAAAGTAATGGTTTGCTGACGAAACCCGTATGTTTTGGTAATACATGTAGGTAAATGCTGACTTGTGATATGGAGAAAATTGGTGTTGACGTTGGTGAAAATATCACCTCTTCCAGAGAGTGAAGGGAAGTATGCCAGGCGCCTTTCAGCACAAAATGAAACGTTAGACAATGCTCCAGGGTTAATACTGGCTAATCTAAAAGTTACTTTCCAGATACATCCGAAGAGTTCCCAACACGGGACGAATCGTATTCCCATGACCGAAGACCTCCGACGCAAGTTCCTTAGGTAAAAGTCATTTTCACGTGAACGTTTTACAGATTCAAAATGGCATTAACAGAATTTAACAATAATTTATTGAATCGCGAGAAAATTCACGAATTTTCTGCCGTCCTCTGCAACATATCTCAGTGAAATTATCGTTCCCAGTTTCCCAGCAATCTAGGCCAATTCAAGATATAAACTGGATCCTCGTTATGATCTAGACTGTTCAGTTACCATCAATGTGAAGATGCTAGTTGGCAAAACACTTTCGAAAAACAGTACTATTTCTGTGCTTTCAATAAAACCTTCATGAATAATGGGTAGTTGCGTGATACTTTGTCAAAAGTTTGGGTCTTGAGATAAAATAGAAACTATGAAAAATCCACTACTAAAGTCAATAGGCGCACTTCCGATAACACATCTTATGACAAAATTCAAGTGAGACAAATATACTGGGCAGCTCCGATGCCTTCAGTTTAGGTTGAAACTAGTGTCCAATCCGTGGTTTCCATGTCGAACAGTTTGAGTGCGCTACCAGTAGAGGAGTTGTTTTTCACAATGCCTTGAATAAGTTTACTGGTTTCAAGTTAACTCCGAGTTAGGTTGATCCAGTCGAATGATCTGTAGCAATATCGGTCAGTCTTTTAAATCCCTCTGCACACTCGATTGTATCCTCCAAAGCCCACAGTGATTCACAGTAGCATGATACTGAAGATGACAATGGTGTAAGCAACTGTGTTAATTATATTTTCAAATATTTTGAATGTTTCTCTATTTTGTATTTGTTCATACCGTGTTAGCTTGTCATAAAGCATACTGGTTATTAAGTCCACATGGAATGCTGGTGTTTCAAAGTACAGCAATTAGGCATTGCACACAACACTGGACTTTGTTGTGGACAACCATCAAATCATGTTCAAAATTATCGAGTGAGTGACAATCGATCCGTACCATGTGGTTACTCAATCTTGCACACATAAAACTTCATAAGTTGTGAGTTGATGTGTTTCTCCACCCCATGGTACGTAGGCGCAGTTGTTCATCAGTTGGACTTGGCCAACACACATCTCTCCGTTCACTTCACCTCGAGCTACGTAAAGCGGTTGACCTGAGGGACCCTCCAGCCATTCCGGCGTGTAAGGCTCCAGGAGGCACTTGACCACCTGAACAAGAAATCCATTGATAACTGACACAATAAAAAAAAATGACATGCTGTTAGTAGTAGGTAATTGGATATAAATTTAATGTCACTCTAACTCCATGACAATTTACACAGTCAGGTAAACTCGTCTGCTGAATCAGTATATATGACTAGAAAATCATGGTGGCGGGACTATCGATTTATGCTGACAAGTCAGTCACTGTGTATCTCCTAGAGACTATCGGGTACACTGAGCATTATTCAAGGATGATTGTGGCTGAAGGTTTGAATGTGATGATTTGGTCGTGTTTTGCGCGAAATCAGAGGAGAAATCCAGAGAGCAATCCACGCTCGTCTGTTACCAACACGAACACTTGAATTCAACTGTTAAACTGGACTACGGGTTGTCTTTAATGAACAAATGTAACCGAAATCTAGTGCTTTCTTCAGATAT
>LOND01002729.1:8984-32194 GCA_014220965.1 Paragonimus kellicotti | reverse complement strand
TGAACAATATACACATCTTTCGTTCAAGGAAGAACAAACGGTGACACCAAAATTAAGCAACAGATATGTAAAAAGGTGAATGTGAAAACAAGCTGTCTGTCAAATGTGGGACGCTGCATAGTTAGCAACACTGAACAGTTGACGAGTCCTCTCACAAGAGTAGCAAGCGTTAATAGTCCAGTCATCAAATGAAAATTACTTGTGCGGTATGTAACAAACGGAATTTAGAACAGAAAAAAACACGAGAAAATAGGCAGAAAAAGAAAATAAGATAAACGTTCAGTCTCACAAAATCAAAAGCTCTTCAGGGCACAGGGGTGCTATCACAGTCAAGGCTCACGCATCGGGACAGAAAAATGTCCTTCATAATGAGACAACTGTCAGAGAGGTGGCAACAGTTAACGCCAGGTTCCCCGCATAAATGTGTCGTAGGTTTTTAGGGAACCAAGACATTAGGGTCAGGTTTACGTAATATACGTAATATAGGTAATATACTTCCGCCTGGAAGCATAATCGACCAAGAATGTGGCAAAGATGGAGTTTGATTGTCGGGCCGGCTTCTGGAATCGTCGACCGCGGGACTTCGATCTGGGCTGTGAGGTCAACTGCTTGTCTGCTCGGCAATGGTCTTCCTTGTGGCCTCGACGATTGCATTTCTGGCACTTGTGTTTATGGAATGGACACAAGCGCACATAATGCCAATCCCCGCATTGCCAACAGGGTGTCGGAGGCTTTGAAGATCGCTCCTGGTTGGGTGGCCGCGATCCACCAGGGTGAGGATGACCAGCGCGTACCGATTGAATAGTCAAAGATGTTGGAGGTTTTGATGATTGCTGGATCATCATAGCATCATGTTTGAGGTTGACCAACCTCTGGCATTCGGTAGTGATCGTCTGCAGCGTCATCTCAGGGTCGTGTTCCATCTTGTTCAGGATACGAGTGCGGATGTCAGCATCTGCCGGTGACTGGAGACCACAGACGAAAATCAGCGTCTTGAATTGATCATCGGTCATGGAGGAGAGCTTGAAGCGCTCACACTCTCGATTGACGTGTCCGGCGTAGGTGACAAAGTCTTCGGATTGGCTCTTGGTCAGCTGGAAACACTGATACCGGATGTTGAACAGGGATGATTGTTCACCGAAGATTTGGCTAAGACACTTGACTGTATCATTGAAAGGGACATCGCGAGCGTTCTTTGGCAGAATGAAGTTCGTATAGCGCTCGAACTCCAAAGGACCCAGTTTGCGCAAAAGCAATCGGACACGTTGGGCATCATCGGCAGCGGCCAGCTCCACCTCGAATACGTCTTCATGTTTTCGATACCAGATATCGAAATGGACCCCAGAGGATTGATCAAAATGGAACTCTGAGATTGAGTTTCCAATGGACTCGATCAGCGGCCGCGATTGTGAATTGGTGCCGGAAGCCGGACCCTGCATAGTCAGCTTCTGCGTCAACGTCTCGATCAGCTTCAGTTGCGCCTTCTCGAATTGAGCCTGTTGTTGCTGCAAAATGACCGTCAGCGCTTCTGCGGTTATTGACATCGTGGATTCTTACTGCAAAATATAGAAAAGACCCCGTCGCCAGTTGTTATAACTGAATCCTACTGAACACGAACGCGAATAACTGACACGAACAACGATGAACGAATAACGCGATTAGAAACCCCTTCCGATTGGCCCCAAAACTGCGAACGACAAGAACCAATGAGAACACGGACAAAGCAGACTCCGGATAAGCAATGTATTTAGCCACCAGACGCTTTGCGAATTTACATGAGAAATCATTGACCTTGTGGCGGCGTGAGCGCGCGAAGAAATATTTGAATCCCACGCCGATGCATATCTCAGTAACGGCTTGCGATATCTGATTTCTGACAACAGAATCGTGTTCTTCGGGTCAGTTTACCCCAACACAAGAACAGTCAGTAGACATAAATCCGTGACTGCGTAGGAGGGTAGTCCCAGTCGAAAAATAGCGCTACATGAGAGATGGTCACAGGTGAATGAGAAACAGAGTTCACATCACAGCCCAATAGTATGGAGGACCGATTGAATGGCGGCATTATGAGAGTCGGTTCTGTACTTCGCGACCTTGTCCGTCCAGGCAAGTTGGCTTCGGTAGTCATCCACTATACTGACGTCAAGCACCACAGCAGCGCCGTCACGAACCGCGATCACATCGGGTTTGATGAACGAGCTCGTCGTTGGTACTCGCAACTCCTCGAAGACTGTATAGCCCAAGTTGCGCAGTCGTTTCGCCAGGTCTTTGGCCACGCGGTTGTGTCGAGCACAACGCACGTCATGGGTGATCCAGCATGATTGCAGAATATGAGCAAGGCTTGCCGGTTGGACTGCAGTTGTCACGGCAGAGGACTGCGCGGTCACTCCGGCCACCTCGTGAATTTTGGACCTTAGTCCAAAAGAGACTACATCAGAGCAGGATGGCACGAATAAAGATTCTAGGGAAGATGCGTTCTGGATTGAAAATCCGACGATTAGAGAATGGTGGGCGTGACACTTTCTGAAGACCACGGCCGGCTAGCAAATGATAGAATGTATTAATCCACGCCGCGTGAGTTTCCTCCTTGTTCGTCACTACTACGCTCTGAACGCGTACCGGAACGTTCACTTCCTTCAACGTAGGACCAAACAAATTATCTTTGTGCTAAGGAATCCGTTTATTCCGTCCAAAACCGCCTCCGTCCTCGAGAAAAACGATTAATCCAATCAGAATGAGCGGAACTGTCCAGAACGGTCGAGAGGTAACCTTGGTTATTTTTTACCTGTCCGACCTTTATTCCGCTATGCTCATTGGTGGCTTAGTGACCCTTAAAACTATTATTTTTGGTAACTGGTAAACTATCCATTTATCTGATTCGAGAATGTTTTTAGCGTTATTTATGCAACCATATAAATACCTGTAGTTTTCTCCTTAACAGCACCGTTTTGGAGGCTGAACAAAGCATCGCCTTTTGTTACCGCAATTTTGGGTTGCCTTAGGAACAATTACGGAGACATTCGCGTTATTGTCAGGATCGAGATTCTCCGTGTTAAGTATTACAAGGAGGAGAACCCGATTTTTGTCGTGCGCATTACTGTATCGAGGACGAACCAGCGTATTATTTCGAGAGTTTACAATACTTTGACCGAACTGACTTGAGAGCAGGTATCTTCAATCCGAGACATTTACGGCGAGAAATGGAAATAGTGATGGCAAAAAATTCTCAGAATGTACCCAAACCGCCCAAACGAATTGGAGTGTGGATTTAGCTGATTGATGTGTCTTCAAGAAGGCGGAGCCACTGCCGAACAAATTGACGAATCGTACAGAAAATAGCTGTTGTATGCGCGTCAAGGCCGCCTGTAGGCCCCACACATGTACTGAGGCTGAAGCTGCATTTTGATTGGTCGCGTCTTCAACGACCAACGACCCATTCGTCCACGCACCTCCGAAATCCTATTGACGTGATGCTGCCATACAGTCAACCGAAAGTTACTGGGCTCAGTGGAAAACTACATTTACGAATTACTTGGATTTGCTACTGATTGATACTACTTACAGTGAAAGCCAGAAGTTAAGCTGCTTCGTCATTTGCTGGGCAATGAAGGACAACGTCACTTCGACGCACTTGACTTGCAGTTGGACATTTCGTTAAACGGTGAAAGCATTCTTCTACATGCCATCAACGTCGGAATCCAAGTACCATACAACCGATGGACTTTTCCACCGTTGGAAGCGTCGTCATACCTACCAGTCAACTTACAGAAAACTAGCACCAGCGAAACAGCCTGGGCATTCGTCCGATTGAAACAGCGGCAAGCGGGCAAAGATCAACCGATACTGTCGAGACCGATTGGAATAGCTCGGACCTGTGGACCGGGAACGTACGAGCTTACAACCGGCCGCAAGGTCACCGCCAGACAGTTCTACACAACTCTGGTGCAAACAGACGCACACAAACTACCACGTCCACACTGTGTGATCTCCGACACACCAACGCAAGGCCGTTCAGTCCGTCACCAGGCCCAGACCACAGGTTACAGTTTCGACTGTCTTTCGAGTTAAGACGGTGGTGGCGTTGTGTACGCGTCAAGGCCGCCTGTGTGCCCCACGCTCGTGTTAGGACTCAAGCTGCGTTCTGATTGGTCGCGCCTTCAACGACCAACGTCTCATTCGTCCACGCACATAAGAATGAGGCTACCGCTTGTAAATGTGACAATATAGTTTGTACTTCTACTGAGTCACGTGTTCTCTCTACCGTTGTTACAGCCTGTAAGGCTTACTGTTGATTGCACCGGAATATGAATACAACAAGTACTTACCTCCATAGTTCTGTGTGCCAAACCACCATTGTGGATTTCTTTCTCGATTAAGAAGGGCAGTTGAAAAAGTGCGCATACCTTCCGTTCCGAAGTCCCCCTTCCGTGAGGACCTCTCTGATCCGATGTGTTTGCACGACGGTTCAATTCCACACCCAGGTCAAAGTTGACCGCTATAAATCAATTTGCAATTTATTTGTAGTTGAACGGCCGCTACTACCCCGGTGTGAGCGTGCTCACGCCGCCACATCGTAAGAGAGCAGTAAACTCAGACTGGTCATGCTGGAATAGCCACAACAGACCCTGAAAACCGGCTATCTCGCGTGCAAACGTTCGTTTAGACCAATGGGTAATTTGAACGGAAGATTAGTGGCAAACGTCGAGCGTTGACGGGATAGCCTGGGTGTTGATGAACCCAAAGTTACCGGTTGGATTCAAGAAGCCAACACAGTAATTGTGATGAGTCAATCTGTTGACTGGATTGCCACATTGATTTAATACACTTATTGCGTTTAATCTAGTGAACAGAAGGCTACGCTTACAATTAATCACATGAGAAATTGAATTGCTTGTTGAAGTATAATGAAGGTGATCCAGATACAGAAATGGTACAAAATGCACCCTAAATCGTTCTAACTGCTAGAGAATGTTCACTGTCGCAAACTAAAAAAATTCTGCCTATCAAACATGGATCTGTGTTATCAGTACTTTCTCAACAGATTGGTTCAGTAAAAAGTCTATGAGTGAAATAGTGATGAGATATAATCATGGCCAGAAAGATGCATATTCCAGTGAGTGCTGCTGCCAGGAAGACAAGGCTTGATGTTTCTGTTGGGCACTTGAGTGAATAACTATCGACCCTGAGGGGTTACTGAGTAGATGTGTTCTTGGCTCACTTGCGCCACTTGACGGGATGTAAACTGCTCCAACGGTTCCAGAGCGTCCTGTTTCAACTGGCGAAACCCGAATCTTTCTGTGATTACGTTCGTTCTGCACCCCCATTCTGGTCAAGTATAACGAGAGCATCGTTTAACGAAATTTCTGACTGCAAGTCAAGTGCGTCGAAGTGACGTTGTCCTTCATTGCCCAGCAAATGACGAAGCAGCTTTAACTTCTGGCTTTCACTGTAAGTAGTATCAATCAGTAGCAAATCCAAGTAATTCGTAAATGTAGTTTTCCACTGAGTCCAGTAACTTTCGGTTGGCTGTATGGCAGCATCACGCCAATAGGATTCCGGAGGTTGGCAGATTAGAATTCATCGGACAGGTTCGTTTAACGCGACGCCAGTGTTGTATTCGTATACGTGTGCAATCAACAGTAAGCCTTACAGGCTGTAACAACGGTAGAGAGAACACGTGACTCAGTAGAAGTACAAACTATATTGTCCCATTTACAAGCGGTAGCCTCATTCTTATGTGCGTGGACGAATGAGTCGTTGGTCGTTGAAGGCGCGACCAATCAGAACGCAGCTTGAGTCCTAACACGAGCGTGGGACACACAGGCGGCCTTGACGCGTATACAACAGTACTGATTGGAGTTTAAATGATATTTTCACGACAGGCGTTAGTGGAGAATTCCATCCCACAAGTCTTATTGATAGATGTATGGACCTAACTGTACCAAAGGCTAAACTCACATCTGAGGAAAAGGAATTCGTTTTTTCGACGCCGAACTACAATACCGAAGCGTTTGATTAACTAACGCGTAGAATAAGTAAGATGATTGAAAAGATCTACAACACTGCACAATTGTGAATCTCATTCAGATCCAATCGGGTCGTCTATATACAATGTAAAGGCAGTGTTTTAATGTGATCCCTTATTTTATTTACTCTTTTACGTACAATTCTGGCGCAAGTCGTTGATTCAGGACATCGGGTTTCGCACTAACCAACTTTCCAGCTCCTTAACCGCTTTCCTTGCAATGCCTCCCTTGTTATCCACTTGGTAAATCCGGAGGTAAATTTCAATATCTACTTGTCCTCACCCAAAATTGTTTGACGCAGTAGTGTGACATAATGCTTCTGAGTTTTGACCACCTGACAACCATGATGATGAGACTCGTTATATATTCTACCCGATTATGAAAAGCCTGGTCATCAGGCCACCTTCTGGTTAAAAGTACGAGGGTAGCCCATTGAAGTTTCACTAGTGATAAAACAATTCAGACTAAGGTTGTTACACTTGTACACCTCTCCTGAAGAGTGCGCTGCTGCAACTTATCTATTTCAATGTTCAATCAATACTTTGTTCGTTTCATTAGTTTTCACTGGTTCGGACTGATTACGTCAAACTAAGGATTATAAATGTTTTAACCAGAGTTGTTCTGAGAGTACTTATATGAAATCAGTTATCATACTAAGTGCGTTCTTTTCACTACTACGACGTGGGTCACTCGACTAGGTAATAGAAACGTCCGGAACGAAAAACGAAACGGAGTGAGTTCCACACGGGTCAAACTTGCATACTGTGTGCCCGTATATATAACAAACGGTCAGGGTCGGTCTGCATCAGCTAACGGATCCGGACCTGACGTGAAAAATGAACGACTTTTGATCCCGATTTGTTGTACTTTGCCTACGTGTACTCGCCCTTCGGCGCCAACCATACAGCCAAATTTGCTGGATGCCGCTTCTGTCACCGCGTTGTCTTGCAACGCAGCTTGCTGACGTGCGATTGACGCCATTTGAGTTTTGCGACTGTGTAAGTTGTGTACATGACTTACTGGGCCTCCGGCTCATGCTTGTCGGTTTTTGTTACCATTCCAGATTCCGTTGTGGCCCAGTTCTTCACACAGACAGTGTCCCTCGGTGCCTCCACTCCGTTGCACGTTGCAGGCTGACTATGCACCATATCCCGAGTGTCATACGCCCACAAGGATATGCACTACTGACGAGCTCTAATGAGAGCGAAACTCGAGTCTAGTGCTTCTTTTCGAAAGGGGCCGACTGGAAAGTCTATGGGAATGCGACAGCTGCGATCAATTGTGGGTGATGTTCAATCTATATGAAATACCGAAATCCCCCACTACTGCCCACCAGTAATCAAAATATCGTTCAACAAGTTAACAACTACGCTTTCTACTTGGAGAGAAGTCCTACTCGATGGATCATCGATTGGAGTTAACATGACAATTGTTTTGCCTCCACTTGAAGCGATCAGGCAATCAGGGCATTACTGGCAAACAAATGTGGCTGAGCGATCACATATGATGAATCGTGATCAGCCGTGCCTAGTGTGAGGTCAGTGGCGCAGTGGTCAACAAGGTTGCCTCATGAAAGCGTGGCCGGAGTTCTAGTCCCGGCTGTGGCAAGGATATGCACTACTGACGAGCTCTGATACGAGCGAAACTCAAGACTAATGTTTCCTTTCGTAAGGAGACCAGCTGGAAAATCTATCATAGGCTGTGATCAAGTGCAAGTGATGTTCAACTTGAAAAAAAATACAACTCGGACTATATGAATTCGCCCCGAGAAGGAACGTGGGTTCGTTGTAAAGCATTTTAAACCCATTTACAGAGCTGTATCGATCGGCCAGAGAGTTACCATATTGAAACACTCTCATTCTGGTCGGACGATATCGAGAAGTAAGTCCTCGTAGACCAACCAACCGAAGGTGTATACCAGAGTGATCATTTCGTTTATTTCCAATTGGCTAGATAATAGCACATGTGGGGGCTAAGTCACCGCCACCTTGTGCCGTGCGAGTGACCAGGCAGCAGTTAAACCACTCACTCCTGAGTCCCTACACGCATAACCCTTCATCTGATTTCTGTGACGAAATCGTCACTGACCAGCCAACCTCCATCAGTATAATCGTTCGACAAATTTGGGTCATTGATAACTTCGAACGCCGAGCTCGATAAACTTATGCTAAGCTGCGTTAAGCGATAACTGTTAAACTGAGCGGCAAGCAGTAAAGGTCATATAATCGTTCTGTGTTGAGAAGTAAGTAAGTGAGTAAGTAGAAAAATACTTTTCTGACTCTGAATGACTGATACTCATTCAGTGCACCGAGCTATGAGTGAGAACCGTGCCCATCAGCTAACCGTTGATGACTAACTTTGTCTATCTTTTGTCTAACGTTGTAAGACAAACAGAAACCAATCCTGTGTATACACAGGTCATCCAGCAAAAATGCGGCTGTAATAGCTTGGTTTAACTTGTTCTCGGAACTCGCCTAAGTAACACTGTTCACTCTTGGATATGAGTATGTACATTAGCGCATAAGTGACGAAAGTCCTTTGGACTCATCAGCTTGTTTGGACACACTTAGCTATCCAATGTTCACTTCAGTTTGACTTGTTTAAGCATAAATCGGTTACGACGCAGACAGTGAACGGTCGGTATACTGAAGTCATGAGTATTGCTACGTAAAGTCGAAAACCACACTATATATGCTGAGTCATTTTCACAGTCACCATGAGTGAAACAAAGGCATTCTACGCTAAGTTTAACCTGGAAAACGTATGGTAATTTTAACCTTGCCACATAGTTATCAGGACTTTCTACTAAGGCTGCACGGTGATACTGCCGACATGGACTTTTGATCTACTAGTCAAGCTTTCTATGATGCCCGAGAACTTCAAAAAAAGTAGAAATTGTAATGATCCTTTAATGAACTTTGTCTGAACTGTTAGTAGGTTAACTTAGTATAAATTGAACAACACTCAGAGTTGATCGCAACTGTCACATGTTCGTAGACTTTTCAGACTGTCCCGTTCGAAAAGAAGCACTATGTTCAAGTTTTGGTCTTGTTAAAGCTCGTTAGTGGTGCATATCCTAGCCACGACCGAAAGTCGAACACCAGCCCATACTCGCTCGAAGCAACTGCGTTGATCGCTTCGCTGTTGAGTTCGTGTGTAATTCACATGAATTCATATACAAGCCCCCAGTCACATTCTTTTGTATATAATGCTGAGATTACCTGATCGCCTAGATAGAAGAAACGGCAACTGTCATGTTAATTCCAACCGATGACCCCATGTTTATCACTTCGTTCCAAGTTGAACTCAGAAATCAGTAAACAAGTTTAGTGATTTTTCTGGTTTCAACTTTAAACTTATCTAATTGTTTGTGTGATTTCAACTTGAAGATAAATCACAAACGTGGGCTCGTCAACTGGAGTTGGCAGGACAGTTAATGTCCATTCTCGAGGCGATAGGGCATTCTAAGCTTTACTTACAAGCGAAAGTAGCTGAGCGTTTGTACGTGGTGCTTCGATTTTGCTTAATGTGGAGTTAACGGCGCCATGGTCAGTACGTTTGCCTCATTAAAGCGCGACCGGGGTTTAAATCCCGGTCGTGGGAGGAAAATGCACTGCTTACGTGCATTAACAAGATCTAAACTCGACCACATTGCTTCTTTTCGAAAGGGCTGGCTAGAAGTCTATGGGAATAAGCCAGCTGCCACTAATTGTGAGTGACGTTCAAATTATATCGACCAAAATCCCCCTACCACTTACCAGTTAACTAATTGTTACAAACATTGAAAATAACTCCAGGAACTTACATAAGTAGCTGCACTTTGTTGACTCACGGGTTAACTATGAACAGCACGTCCTGATACTGGACAAGTGAACACACGTCGATCTATCACCACGTGGCTGAAACGACACTAGGTTTAAGGCGTGAACCAATCAACTTCAACCGCTTCGTGGTGTTATCTATCGATCGCATACAGTTACGATTCTTATTGGTCAAACGTAATCCACTGGCAACGTCGTGTAGACGTCGGTACTGCCATGCCGCGCTGTTGCGACACGTGCAAACAAGGATCGGATACATCACCATTTCTGTTCATGGTATTGAAAAAACGCCGATCTATGGTTTGAGGGTGTAACTTTCCAGTTGTTAGAGTTGTCAATTAGTTCTGGTGTTCTATGTTCAGATCCGTAATGAACGATATCTCGATCTAACTCTATTAACTCCTTATATAATTGTACCGGCCTGAAGATGAATTATCGAAAACATATGTTCGCCTATATGTCTTTATTCTCATTAAAAAAAGCTACTAGTTTCCTGAGTCGATCGTCCGCTTATATGTTTATTGCACAAGTAACTTTGGAAATTCGGTTTTTTTTGAGGAATATGAATAATGTACCCATCTCGACCATTGTTATAAATACAGTTAATCAACTGGAGTTTGTGAGTTTTCAGTCTAAACTTTCTTTCCTGAGACAATACGATGAATTCATTCTTAACTCGTTTGTTCTGCATTTCTCGCCAAATTCTTCACTTCTAGCCTGCCAAAAATTCCTCTTTCCCGACAATGTTTTTGCACTGTTGACAGCAACTATTGGCAAGTTCAGTGTAGTCGATAGGGTTATTCGTAGATTGACCGTTAGTAGAGGCATACGTAAAACGAGCGTACAGATACTTGCGTGAGATGAGGATAATTGCTAGGTTAAATAGCTAACACATTTGTAGTTCGGTCGTACTATGAACAGCGAAACCCAGTTGTCAAGTAAGAGAACGACCGGATTCTAATTTAGACGTAACACAGATTTACTATAAACAGGATGAACAAGCATGGCTATGAAGACAGATTCATCAATTCGTGCAAGCATAAATTAGGAACAGTTAACCGAAACCCCATATGCACATTAGAGTTACAACAAAAGCTGTATGAAATAAGCACTATCGCGGTAAAACTTCATCGGCTTTAAGGCATGTAATTTTTGATGGATCCATACTAGACAGTTTTTAAACTTACACCCCCGGTACAGGCTTTCGCTTATCCTCGTGGTAAGGGTGACACCAATACAAAATCAAAGACACTCCATTCGTGTGCGGAATGTTGTACGCACGGCAGTTTGTCAGACATGTTTTACAATGCATCACAGCACCTGCAATCAACGCCGCAATCGAATGGCTATCCCCGTCCATTCAGTGAGAGGCACAGCACGCCTTACTATAATTCAAAAGAGCACATAATTGTGACTAAACGGAGCGTCACTTTACAGCTGTCCTATAAAACTGATACTGTGATGAAACAAACTGGTCGACATCTTCCATCAGCAGTCGATCGAACTCTTCGCGTGTTGCTGGTCAAGCCACGTTATTCAGTCAGACGGACATCAATCTCTCCGATTAAAGTCTAACTGTCTTCATACGCCAAATCTCATTGTATTCACCAGCTCCAATCCGAATGCCAGGTCACTTAAGTGAGTAGAACAGAAAGGCAATTGCGCAGTCGAGTAACCGAGCATGTTTCAGCCTGGACTAACCATGAGATGAAGCAGGCTCCATCAAAAGGTTTTCGGTGACACAAAGAACAGGCATATTCGTGCGCAATACCCTTTTTGGCTGTCGGAAACTTCCAGTAGGATCAGAAGTAATGATATGACGAACAAATGTTTTTGGTAATTATTTCTCGATTATATGGGTTTCATCAATACATGTTGGTGACAAATCGAAATCGAGACATCAGGTCATTACGATTAATGCTTTCAACTTGGTTTACACAGGATATAACCGAAGGCTGTTACGAATCGCTGAGGCTGTTACTATTTACAGATGGCAGTCAGCTCAGAGCGAACAAAAAGATAGGATTATGCGTTGTCTCGAGCCGGAGAATTATGCTGACTACCACTTCTTTCTTTCCTAGTTCTAACCCTGTCAGTTAGGCCAAACAGGAGAAACCGAGAAAGAATATTTACTTTCATGGGTTTGTATATCACACTACCGACTGCGTAAGGGTGCTTAGGTAGTGATACACGAATCAATGAGGACATAACAGAACCATATTTATAATTACAGCCTTGCTGTCTTCCGCGTACCGAAGGAGAGAGTTAGAAAATATACCTCCAAACAAACAGCACTCTGATCGCTGAATGACTGATTGTGACCGCCGGCGCATTACGCTGTACGGTCGAAAAACCAGCATAAATCCTCAGAATCTTGATATAACTCTGAATACATCTATAGCGCGTAGCATTAATCGAAGCAAGTCGTCAGCGTCTTATTTGCTGCGCCCCCGTGCTGAGTTAGTCCTCTTCTGTCGAATGGATCAGACTTTTGCGTCATTGACCTTGGGTAGGGTCCCCCAAGAAAACCTTACGTCCCATTACCCTGTAGAACAGGCTTTTGAGGCAGACGCTCCGGGTAGGATCTCTCAAGAAACCCACATTTCCTTTTCTTACTGATCGAACTATTGAGTCAGAGATTCAATTTGAGGTACCACTTGTCAGTCTGAGACATGTGCGTGAACGCAAGATGTTGTCCGCAGGCACTTGAAATGCGCATATGTCGTTGGATCGATGCAGTATCACATGACGGCTAGAACGCCTCATCACACTGATCGCGACGATGCTGCAGCCTTGAATAAGACAAGGTTTGCAAACAAAAGTAAGCTCCAGAAGACGGGTGCTAAGTACATATTCCTCTGGATAGCTTATCCGGCAGAAAGTGTTCTGGAGCACGGTGTCTGTTTCGCAGTAACCGACCGCATCAACTCTTCGTCGATAGACAAACTGCACGGCACCAGCCCTAGACTCATGTCCATGCGCCTGCGATTCGGTCAATATAGGTCTGTCACAGTCCTTAGTATTTATAGTCCAAATTTGTGAGACACGGACGATACAGTGGACCAGTTCTATGGTCAGCTGTCCGTCACAATCCGGTTCGACACCGAGGAGTGACCGACTGTTTGTTCCGGGTGACTTCAACGAGCTAGTTGTAAGTAAATCAGCAATCTGGCCAGGAGTCTTCCAACTCCATTCGTGTAGTCAACGGGATCGATGATATTTCGTTCTATCTGTGTGCTATTCACGAGGTGCTATCACAAAAACCCGACTCCCTGCTGAATGCCAACGATATTACAACTGGACTTACGCAAGAAGCGGCCATCACCAGTTATTAGAGTACTTGATCGTGCGACAGTAGGACATTCGCTAAATGCGTATCGCGCGTATGATGCAGGGGGGTGAATGTAGCACGGCTTGTAAAATAGGGCTATGTGGGCTATATATGAATTATTACAGCCTAACCATTATGAATTATAACAAAGGAAGGATATGCTGTTGAGAGATGGTGCAGGTAATTGGACTTGACATAATCGTAGAAACGACAGGAAGAAGACAAACTCATGGGACACACGTAAAATGTAAGATACTAACCGGGCCGATAAAGTACTGACGATAATATCCAGATCTACACAGTTTGTCGGGAATGTTGAAAGTGCTGGATTGCGTTGACACCGTGTGAAGCGGTGAGGTTTTGGTGTAGCTGACGTCCTCGCGCCCGTTGCCGTTGGCGTATTGCTACAACGTTCGCCTTCCGAACTGTCATGTCGAAAGTCGTGTTGCTTTGGGCGTCTGCGAGTTTGGTCACGTGTGTGTCTGGGCATCAAATCCTTGTAGGTAAATGCATGGGAATTGCCCAGTAAATGCGCGCTGGCGTGTGTATGTGTGATACAAAAGATACAAAAGTAGTGTCATGAACGCCATCAGCTGCTGCATGTTTTCTTTGTGGTTTTCGCTAGGGTGTTTGAGTCCGTGAGCTATGACGGTGCTTGTTAAGTTTGAGTTTCCAGGTAAGTTTGTCAATTTAATTAGACTGTTGCAAGTGGGTGGGAATGTGAAAGTACAATAGTGTGGACCGACCCCTGATAAATTTAATGTTGTCCCACGCATGAAGCAAGGTTGTGTCCTAGCCCCAATCCCATTTTGTTCATATTTGGCCGCAGTGTTAAAAGTTACCCTGCAGAACTCCGAGAACGGTATGAAAGTTGAATGTCGCACGGATAGCTGCTTGGAGAATAACTGACGTTTCGGCTGCCCCAAGCCGGCTACGTACCTCAACGAGAATCATGTTGTTGTTTGCAGATGATAGTGCGCTATTTGCACATGACAATGAGAAACTTCAGCGGCTGACCATGGCTCTCGAGAGCGCGGCACTCAAATTTGGTTAGCATATCAACACATTTTCTTTGTTTCAGCCTTCTTCGGAAAGAGGTGCTATATGTACACCTTGAATTCGCAACAATAAAGACAATGTGGATAGCTACACAGACATCTGCTACTTGGATATCAACTTGTCAACAGGTCTGTCAGTGGACTGCGAGCTGCGGACTCGTATGACGAAAGCTAATGCTACATGCAAACTTCGTAAACGATTTGTCCGGAAGAACCATAGCCTGAGAATGAAAGCTAAGCCGTTTGTCTGTCGGTCATTGATGCTGTCCACGTTGTTGCACGGCAGTAAGAGTTGAACACTGCATCAGCAAAAACTTGCGGTTTCTGAGTAACATCGATTCTGCAATGTTTAAGACGCATCTTGGGTATTCGGTGGTCGGACATGATTCCGAACACTGAGGTATTGCGGCGAGCGGACATGAACGGGATGGAAGCCATGTTGATGCCGAATCAGATCCGTTGGCTAGGTCACATCCGTAGGATGGACGACTGTAGGATTATGAAGCAGTTGCCATACGGGCAAATTAAATTAAGTAAACAAAATCTTGGTGGTCAGGAGCTACAACATCAAGCTGTTGTCCAAATAAGCTTTTCACATTGTGATATCAATTTCAGATCTCGAGGGTACTAAGCGTTGGGCTGGACGATCTGGAGGAATACGATGTGGACGGGCGTCCGAAGGTTCAATAAGCAACATCTGAGCGGCTATGAATTCAAGCGAACGGTACGCATAGGAGACAGGTGCCGTAGGTCGTGGTCACGTGGTTATATGGCGTTGTGATGACTGCGACCACCAATGCGCTGGTCGCCTCAGAAGAAGTTCGTACGGACACTTAATCTCCCCTGGCCCACAATCAATCAAGCCCACGATTTGGAACAGTGATTGCGTAACTGATAACAAACACGCCGTCCACAACCTCTATTGACCGTTTTTCTGGCTCACCCCAGTTACTGTTTTCATATTTATTGTGTTGTAATTAGCCTGATGATCAAACACGGAAAACAAGCCTTGTTCGCTACTTTGTCGTTCTCGGATTAGTAAGTCAGTGCACCCTTAGTACACTATTAGCAAAGTGACGATATGCACGCTAGGCTCAATCAAGTTGTCTGTTGTATCTGTTGTATTCGTATTCGGGTGCAATCAACAGTAAGCCTTACAGGCTGTAACAACGGTAGAGAGAACACGTGACTCAGTAGTTCGAACTATATTGTCCCATGTGCAAGCCTATGACCTGCCTAACCAACATTGGCCAATTCGACCACAGGGATATTTACTGATACGCTTCCTGGTCTTATTCCTTCTGATTTGCATTGCCTGCTTGGTGTGCGATTGGAACCACAAGTGGTGCGCCTCAAGCCACTCGTGTTGAGTAGTGTATACAGTGGTCTTTTAACATCACTCACTGCGACATGGTAGTTCGGAACGTATGTCGTCAACTATGGTGCTGGACCCTCCTTTTACTAAAAATGTTCGACTGTGTCGCATAAACTTCACCACTGAAGTACATATGTGATGAGATACGACGAAATTCGCCAGGCCATAAATCGTGCAGTCTATTGCTTTTGACTTCTGTTTCCAAATTTCATTTCGAAAACATTTTTCACATATCTGTGTTTACTGACCATATCTGGTTGTGAAGTTTGATCGACGAAATTGTTTCTGTTTAGATTATTATCTCCCGTTTGGGCAGACCTTTTAGGAATTTGATACCGCTAAGTTCCGGTGGATAATTTTTTATGCCTGGACTAAGGTTGTGCAATGTCCTACGTATGCCGTTTGCTTCTCATATCGCATGACGCCTTGCCAATATGGACCACGAACCGACTGATTACCCCCACCATCTTTTCAGCCAATTACTTAGTAAAGAATTATGGCCACTTTGAACAACTGCTAGATGGAAGTTAGAAAGAAAATTCTGCTAGTTGAGACACTCTGCGACCATCTAAATCACTGTTTGACATAGTAGCATGCTGCAGTAAACGTTGTATCTGTCACCAAAAGATCACCACCGCCTGTTATTAACGTATTTTCCCCACCTCTCACTCAACTTTTGTGAGCCCTTTCTATAGTTTTCCATGGTACTGTTTCACTTAACTCTGGCTTGACTTACAGGTCAGTCTGATCATAGTGAAGATCTCTGACACATTGAATCCCTTTAAACCATTCAAACAGAATGGTAAGAAAGCAAAAATTATACAGTTCTGACAGATCTATTGAACGTCCAGTATAACATGGATGGGACAGTACAAGGAGTTCATGCATTTTGCTGCTGTTGCGCATAAAATGTCATTCGTACGTACAATGTTTTACAGAGCGTCAAGAACATGCTCTTAGGATAAACCACAATTTGAGCAAACAGTGCTTCGTACTAACGATTTCCCGGGATGTTTCGTCTGGAAATGGAGTAAGCTTACTCCTATGGAAAATACAACTGTAAAACTACCTGAGACAGCCGTTTATATCAAAACTCCGTTTAAAAGGTGGCAGACCAATAAACACTTACGAAAAGATTATCAGTGCCACGTTGAAGCATGTGTACAATACAGCAAAGCTTGTCCTGCTCTCGCAAACGACTGCGTTATCTCTAACCTCGGTCAAATAGCAAAGCACCAGGTTTTCTACCAGCCACTGTATCCACCAGTTTTCCTGCAGTGGCCAAAACACTGGTAGAGCAGAAAGAACGTTTGAAACCAGGACCAAGGAGCACATCCCAAAATGGTTGAGAATGACATTAACTCATCCGCCAGTGAATAACATTCAACGAGAACAAAACGCCGCTTCGTCCATTACAAGTCACTTATCGACTACAGGTCACACCGTCAATATCACATCCTCGTGCAAGGTGCTGGTGCTCGCACACAACTCACAAATTCCCAGGAAACATTGTTGATCAGCTGTCGGCGGCCGGTTCAATGTGCGTGAAAACAACTGACCGTCAATCTTTGTTTGCCGTGGGTTTAGATGTGAGTATTAGTGACCATCCAGCCCGATTTGTACTTTTAACCATTTTATTTAAGTCTTGTTATGTTTTCACACTAGTCACACATTTGCGACGGACGAGGGTGTACGAAATGAATTCACATTTTATTTTTTGTTTTGACTATTTTATTCACAGTGAAGTTCGTTTGATAATTCATGCACGTATGGATAATTCACGTTCTTAAAAGTGTAGCCTATGTCCAAGACGTACCTCTAGAAGGGATCCCCTGATTACGAACATTGTTCATCTTTCTTTATATAACGTCATATCTGTCATCCTTGGAAGGAAAACCTGTTTAATGCAACGAAGAGACGGATGTTCATGTCTCTGTGGGCGAAGTTATTGGAAGACGCGATAAAGTCGTAATCAAGTTAAAGCGCTAAATTTTGTTTCTGTCACTGTACCGAGATGAATCGTGGTAATCGCTTGGTAGTCACTTTGGGTTCCGTAGCTAATCCAACGAGGTCCACCGGTCGAGTAGATCGAAACACACATCAAATTAACGAGCGGGTTTCAGTAAAGATCAGTTTCATCCACGTGTATCATGATGCAAGCATATGTGACATTCTCTGCTACCTTGGCGTGGTGGTCAGGCTTGTGTGTTGTTTTGATCCGGTGGGCTGTGCTGACTTCGACTTTGGTCGATGTAGGTTCAACCATGTCAGATTGGCCACAGGGGAGCAACCAGACAAAAGCAGATGCGTACGTTGTGTATGGTGCCGATGTGATGTGCTTTGGAACGGTTTGATGTTGTTTTCTTGTTTGACCTGATTCTGTGATCGTTTTGTCTGTGCAGTAATAACTCTGTGTGAATGTACCGAATTTCTTGGGTTAGTGACTGTCGAGCCTGTTCTAGGTGGTTGATGTTGATGCTGTATGTGTGTTGTAAAATTGATTAGCGTTGAACCGGACGGCCTGGAGGGATATGACTCGGACGGGCGTCCGCAAGTTCAGTGAGCAGTTATTGCGCGGCCGTGAACGTAAGCGTAACGTACACGAAGGAACCATCGGTGCCATAGATCGCAGTGAGATGATTGCATGGAGTTGCGATGTGTGTGGCCGCGAATGCGCTGGCCATTTTTGGATTAGTAGGTCACCAGCGTACTCATAGTGCATCGTCGGCGAAGAGGCGACGAGTACGTTAGGGTCATGTGGGTTATATTAGTTATATCCACTTTTTCTTGTTCACATTAACCAACGACTACCGTCGTTTGGAACTCACCCGCCCCATTTCTCAGAAACCTGTTTGTCTGTGGGCTTCTACCCATTCTTATTTTCAGCTTTGTTGGCGTATTGTTAGAGGAATGTTTTGTGTTTTCCTTGAGTTTAACCTTGCACTTCAATTTTACTCCATATGCTCTTTAGAGTTCACTGGCACGTACTCGTATATTAAGCCACGTTTTGCATTACATTCCCAATATTTTCCCACCCGCTCAGACCTTACCATTGCGGTGTCTCTGTTTGTTTTCCGAGAGATAGTGGTTTCAATTTCGAGCTAGCCTATGAATTGGCTAACCAGCATTGGCCGGCTGGACACAAATGCCTCACTCACACGCATCCTGGTCTTATTCCTTCAGGTTTACACTGATTACACTGTGGTGAAGGACGCATGTGGTGCAGCGCAAGCCGCTTGCGGCGAGGATTCGGTGGCTGTGACAAGCTAATCCGAGGCGGATGCCGCCGCCCGTGCGTCCAGTGGGCCAGAATCTTCGCAATCTTACTTTTGGTCACGTCTGATTGGACTGTGTCATGTGACCTTCCTGACTGAACAGCTGCTGCACAGCCTGCTCACGTCCGCACGTTGTATTTTACAGTTTACCGTCACTGTACAGCCGTGCCTACCTTTCTGTTGACCACAGTGACTTGGCAAAAGCTGACGAATGCAAACAATTTTGAACTGGGAACTACGGTTCATGCTTGTCTTTTAGGCTAAAAACCTTATGATTCACCAAGCGTCTAAATAACGAGGTCAGCGGAGATGGTAGTAGATCTAGTTCGTGGCGGTTCGTGTGAAGAATATAACAGTGACCATTTCGTACCTATTACTAAGTGTGTGGTGATTGCTGAGCTTGGTTGTTGCGTATTGGCGCTTTCGTTTGCGCTGTGAATCAGCAACGGCTTGGTTGCCCCAAACTTCCGTAGTGACTTCACGGTATATTTCTTGTGCACGCAGCCTTCGGATTATCTATACAATCGGCCTTTGTTTAAATGATCAACTAGCATGTCTCCAGTTTGAACGGTGCACAGGTCAGATAAATCCTCCGATGGTTATGGTGATTCGTGAAATGCCCAGTATTGTTTTCTTGCCGGCATATTTTCTTTGTCATCCCAAAAGTTTATAATCGATAGTTATAAATCCTTATTTGTACCCGGACTACTGCATCCAAGGCGCGATCTGATAATTCTAATATACTTCAGTTTGCTGCCTTGTTGCCAGTTTCTGTGGATCTGTCATTTGAGCCACAATGAAATGATAAATCCGTGTCTACTTTTTTCAAAACCAGCAGTAGTCAACTATGACCTCAGCTTCGATGCAGGTTGCAGGCGATTTACACCAGTAACCTTCAGGTAGACAGCCCTGTAATTAGTTGTCAGGGCCGTTTGGGTTTTCCGGGATTGCTTCAGACGTGAAGAAATTTGAACGCATCCAAACTTTTAAGTGATCACGATCGATTGTATTTCGCGAATGGCCACTATATACCCTTAACTATCATTACTGATGAGAGGGCTGACGTTGTTTCATCCTACCCAAACTTCCCATCGCCCCTTCAGTATTCGTTTGCATCTGACCGTGGGGTAGCACGGTGTGATGGTTTGTCTGATAAGACACATTTTTACTATTTGGCTTCACTGTTCATAGTAATATGGTTAGGCCAGGTATCTGAAGAGGATCGTCATTCAGAAAACAATTATTTGTTACATGCGCAATAGACTAGAAATTACCAAAGATCTCTCTCAAGACCGTGATGTCTCATTGTTCCTGGATGCACAAACTGGCAGAACGTAATTCAAGGAATTGTTCATTGCTGAAAAAATACAGGATGTGAATGAAAATCTGACAGATCGAAGTGACCGATCGTTGGTTCTGATCAGGAACGGTATGTTATATGCAAATCTACCAATAGGAAACAACAAATGACATTATGTTCGGATTTCAGTGGTGAGACAAAACGTCAAAAGGATCTTGGACGCCATTGGATACATATTTAATTTTATGGTTCCCAAGGCGACGTGTGGTGTATTGATTTTGATGCTGAATGACAATATTCACTATTGATGAGTAGTACGAGATTTTATTTTTCATATAGATTGAACATCACCCACAATTGATCGCAGCTGTCGCATTCCCATAGACTTTCCAGTCGGCCCCTTTCGAAAAGAAGCACTAGACTCGAGTTTCGCTCTCATTAGAGCTCGTCAGTAGTGCATATCCTTGCCACTGCCGGCCGACTGGAAAGTCTATGGGAATGCGACAGCTGCGATCAATTGTGGGATGATGTTCAATCAATATTCACTATTGCCAATCATATTCGCGCTCTTGTAAGTATGTAACCGATGATGTTGTATGTTAATGAATGCGAGTTTGTGAACTTTCGTGTACTGACCTACCGTGTTACATCGGTATGCCTAATTCATATGGTGACCACTCGAGTACGTATATATAAGAATTCCATGTATTTGTTATATTGGTGATGATTGTATGATCGTTTTCCATTATTCTTTTGAAGTACTGTAGTTTGAAGAGACGAGTTGGTTGACTTTCAGACTTGAAGCGTAAAGGATGTGTCAGTCAGATTAGTTTTGTCAAGAGCACCCATTCTTGCTTGTTCAAACAGGTTTTAATTACTGGAGGATCTTTGGTCTACTGTGAATTGATGTGAATTTTTCGTCTCTTGTGTATAAGAGCGTACAAATGGTGTGAGACATTTAACTGTCGACTGGTTTATGATCTATACGCAACTAATCATCATTTTATGGGAATGAATTTTTGGTCGTAATCGGCTCAGACAAAGGTGAAGAATGCGTACATCACTGATGCTGATGTTCACTTTCTGCAAATGAGAAGGCAAATACCTTGCTAGATTCTCTAAAATGATGCTAGATTTATTCAAGAGACTTGACTGCTGTACGTTGCCGTTTTCTAGTTGCGTACTGAATCAATCACAACCTATTTCCCTTCCAGATCGATAAGTTACTTCTTCATGATGTAGGATAGACTTTCATAAAAAAAATAAACCACGGAAACTGTTAACTTGAGCGTTTTCTTTTGAAGTCGGATATAGTGCTGTTTAAGTACTGGAATAAGCATCAGATATCGTTGCTGCTGTGACCGTAAAATACGCTTAGCCTGGGAGGTTGTTTATTGCAAGAAGTCCCGTACAAGTTATGTGAAAATATACAGGTAACACGGATACTCATTTGCATGACTGACGTGTGTCCGCTTCCGCTGGGCAGCCGTGTATAGACATTCGCCTTGGTGACACGGCCCACATAGTGCATACAGACGGTTCCAATAACCGCTTTCGGACCCTGTTGTGTGTGTGCACATCGATTGCAGGTCTTATTCCTTCTGATTTGCATTGCCTACTTGGTGTGCGATTGGAACCACAAGTGGTACGCCTCAAGCCACTCGTGTTGAGTAGTGTATACAGTGGTCTTTTAACATCACTCACTGCGACATGGTAGTTCGGAACGTATGTCGTCAACTATGGTGCTGGACCCTCCTTTTACTAAAAATGTTCGACTGTGTCGCATAAACTTCACCACTGAAGTACATATGTGATGAGATACGACGAAATTCGCCAGGCCATAAATCGTGCAGTCTATTGCTTTTGACTTCTGTTTCCAAATTTCATTTCGAAAACATTTTTCACATATCTGTGTTTACTGACCATATCTGGTTGTGAAGTTTGATCGACGAAATTGTTTCTGTTTAGATTATTATCTCCCGTTTGGGCAGACCTTTTAGGAATTTGATACCGCTAAGTTCCGGTGGATAATTTTTTATGCCTGGACTAAGGTTGTGCAATGTCCTACGTATGCCGTTTGCTTCTCATATCGCATGACGCCTTGCCAATATGGACCACGAACCGACTGATTACCCCCACCATCTTTTCAGCCAATTACTTAGTAAAGAATTATGGCCACTTTGAACAACTGCTAGATGGAAGTTAGAAAGAAAATTCTGCTAGTTGAGACACTCTGCGACCATCTAAATCACTGTTTGACATAGTAGCATGCTGCAGTAAACGTTGTATCTGTCACCAAAAGATCACCACCGCCTGTTATTAACGTATTTTCCCCACCTCTCACTCAACTTTTGTGAGCCCTTTCTATAGTTTTCCATGGTACTGTTTCACTTAACTCTGGCTTGACTTACAGGTCAGTCTGATCATAGTGAAGATCTCTGACACATTGAATCCCTTTAAACCATTCAAACAGAATGGTAAGAAAGCAAAAATTATACAGTTCTGACAGATCTATTGAAGATCAGCCGTTGGAAACCCCCCAAATCCTCGTCGCTCATCACGGGCTCCGAAGTCGGTCGACCGTTTTATCCACGCCTAATTCGAAGCTGAACGAAAGGGAGTGATGTATGTGTGTGTACATCCATTACAGTGACACAACGTTCACCTCGTATCTGATTGGCTACTAACACTCGCGTGATACATCGCGACTATGATTGGTTTAATTCTAACTCGTTCACTGGTTTAATGTCACGTGTTACGTCTGTTGGTCAGATTTGCATACATGCTGTTTACGCTCGTTACGACTGCCTTGCGTTCTGATTTACGATACAACAGTCCCTCGTTATCCTGGTGTTGAGGCTCACGCGTTAGTTCCCGAATGTACGTACTGCACTACTCATAAACAACAATTCTGAGTTATCAGGAGACTCCTCAAGAAATCAAGTAGCACAGAAAACAGAATGGACAGCTATAACGGTAAGAATTACTTATTTCCCCAATTGGCTGAGTAGCGACAGTGTAAAC
>LOND01002728.1:15543-29959 GCA_014220965.1 Paragonimus kellicotti | reverse complement strand
AAGCATAACCCTCGTCACGAGTGGCTTGCGCTGCATTACGTATGATTCCACTCACACACCACGTATCCAGTGTAAACTCGAAGGAATAGAACCGGTAAGCGTTTGTGACCCAGCTAACCGTTGGTGGTTAGTCTGATGGTATGTTGGTAGGACGGCGAGATCTCTATCTCTCAGACATAATAAACAGAGACTCCAATGTTATGGACTAAGCTGGGAAGAAAGTCATCGAATACATGAAGCAATTAGTTCATTATAAGGATATATATGTTATTGCAATCCAGATGGAATGAGGAAGAAGAAAAGTTAGAATTGGACCAAAAGCAAGCAAAACATTCAGTCAAATAGAAGAAAATAGAAGGCCACCATAGCCCTGCTTTTTTACACCTTCGCCATACACCAATAATTATGCGACTGTCTTCGGAATCCACAAATTAGACAAGCACCGATGAGGATTGATAACAAGCGTAAACTCGAAGAATTGGACCAAAAACAAGCAAAACATCCAGTCAAATAGAAGAAAATAGAAGGCCACCATAGCCCTGCTTTTTTACACCTTCGCCATACACCAAGAATTATGCGACTGTCTTCGGAATCCACAAATTAGACAAGCACCGATGAGGATTGATAACAAGCGTCACCCACGATCAGCTGTTCATTGCTCAGGGATGCATAGATTTTAATAACTGAGCCATGCGCTGGGGATTGCTAATTAATCGTCTGCCACGCCTAGCATTGTTTCCTGATGTTGCCTGTGACTGGCACGTGAAGTAAGTTGAAACGGTCACCAGCAATTCGTCTCTTAGGGTAAGAAATTCGTTCCGCATACACGGCCGGGAGATGTATTGCTGTCTATTATGATGAACTCGGCCGTTTGTGTGTAGAGTGTAACCACTCCCACGTCGTCTACTTGGCAGTGGTTTTTATTTCGAAACCATGATTGCCTTTTCTCCGCGGTTGTATGGCAGTTAAGCATCAGTATTATTGCCACTGGTGATAATAACCCTATGATTGAGTCTCAGTTCCTTGCAGGCTGTGTTACACCAGCGTATTATACACACGCTTCAGCAGACTGCCTTCATATGTCAATTGTTGTTAGTGGTTCATTCATTCACAACCTGAATAAATGGCACTGCAGCTGAGGCCGTTGTTCATCGTAACAATGACATGAACTATTCCAGGATAAAAACTTTTTCAGAAAAGAAAGAACAAACTGAATAAAACGAGGTCAAACAAGAGGACGAAAGATGGTGCGGATGCAAGCATGCCACAGAATGCGGCGCGTTGCAATATCATATCTGAGTGCTCACAGGCTCCTCAATCGAGCAGACGATACCGACTTAGTTTATTCAACAAAGCGATCAACGTCCTCAGATTTCGTGATCACTCCCACAGCACTGTCGGTGGTCTTGATAAATAGAGTCCGGTGCGGTAAACGCTCAGCTGATATACGAGACACATAATCCAATCATCGAAGGCCGTGTGCTTATATTTGTCTCGCCGATCGATCGGTCATCCAAAGCCTTTCGAGATACGTGCTAGAAAACTGTAGTCTTGATCACACGCTCACTCGACTTGGTGTAGGCTGATTACCGGAGTCGACGTTGGTCGAGCGAAACTGGTCTGTTGTTATGTTCCCTACGAACAGATCACGTTTCTGGACCACAGAACACAATGGATTATCTGTAAGAAGGCGTACGTATTACCAAGAACAACTGACTCACCATCTGTTCCCATACCAAGTTTTCTGACAACCTGCCGCTGAAACGGTTCATCAACCGAAATGTATTACTGCAGTTATCATAGCAAATGTTTTTTATTCCATCACATTGGTCGACTAACCGTTTGAATTCGGCTCTATTGATCTGCTGAACTGGTCCTTTAGAGACCGTTGACGTTGTTCATTCGATGAAGACAAGTCCGTTTTTACTCATTCACGGCTCGACTTATCACATAACACAATAATACGGGTTTCAGGAAGACCAACACAGGATAAAACCACGACGTAGTCAGAAAATATGAGGACCCCTACTGTTTCGTCAAGTAGGGTTGAGAGATGTCACCTGCCATGTTAAAGAAGTTATCTTTCATGGCAGAGTCACGTTCAATGGGGCACTCGCCTCCGTAACGTCAATGACTCATTTTATTCAAGGTTTGGCAGAATTTCAAAGCTCGGATCACAACACCACCTGAGTGCTGCTTCCCAGGGCGAAAGCAAACAGGCTAGCTGTCAGAATGTCGTGATGAAAGTTACGCAATCAATAAGAAACAGGCGTCGTAGCAGCCCTGTCGTCTTTGGACTTTTTGGCTGGGCATCCTTCTTATGTCAGATCTGCCTCTCTGGTGGGATGCTTTCGTCGCAACCCATGCTGCCTTACTCGGACATCTCGGATGCATATACCTCATACGAGTGTGCGAACTTGGTGCTGACGAGCGTCGATTGGGTGCTTCGCATCTTTGCATTACCCTTCGAACAGACAACGGTGGGCTTTTATTACAGCCTTATGCTGATAATGGCCTGTTTCCGGCGCATGCTAGTTTTCGACGCTCTAGACACACGTGCGCGGGATATTCCATACATTTCATCCCGGCGTTGTTACGAGCATCGTGATTAAGGTGAATATTTCTAAAAACATCCAAAATACATTCATCTCTTCGTGTGATCGACGAGACCAGGTAGAACGCTCTTTTTAGCCGCTGATAGTATCAAGTCAAAATGACGCTAAGCACTTTCGGTCTGCACGATGGGCGCGTACAGCAAAAGTAAATGCAAACAAATGTCAGAAAGCAAGGAGTAGCATCCAGTTTATTGGGTGCCTTATGTGGCCAAAGATACTAGGGCCGATCGCGTCGAACCATGTCGGCCTGATACGTTCAGTTGAATCATCTCGATGCTTCGCCAGATCGGTCTGCGTCCAACGTTGAGGTCTGCGGTTCTGTTTGATATCACGGTCTCCTGACCTAATAAATCAGAACACGTAATGAGGAATAATTCATTTGAGCTCCGCGTTTGTGTGTGCATATTGAAAACGGTGTGGTAAACCCTGTTTCCCCGTCTAGGTTCGCCTTCACGTCGAGTCCGAGAATCAGAAAGAGAATGCTTGACTGTGTGATGTAAATCAAGAAAACCAGGCTACCGTCCTTTATGCTAGCGCTTTTTGGGTGGCAATACATGTTCTGGCAAATACAGACTTTTCTGCTGTAGTTTGATATCAACAAATCACAAGATATGCATTTTTGGAGTCCATCCTAAATAGATTGATACATCCTTTCACCAAAACGTCTATCGTAGTAATCAAAACTGCACACAACACTCACGACATGTGACTGACAAAAAATCGTGAATGACAATTGCATTGTTTGGTGACGCTTAGTTTGCTAACTTCCATCGTCTCACCATCTCAGCTTATCTGGTGACGCTAAGTACACAACCTACGACTGTTGCTTGAGATGTTTCTGTCTAGAAATCGGCTTACAAACGACTCGTTATAATAATGTTTGAATCGGGAAGGTAACCCATATCACTAAAACCTACTATTCCCCATTTCTTTTTATTTTGTTTTCGTTGGTGTCATCACTCGTGCAGCCTACATCCCAGCGCCCATCTACTTTGGTCAACTATTCGATTTGGTTTGTCGGTACCGGCTAGTCCGACGCAGTCCGTTGGGACCGGAGGACGCTTCGTGTGACCACCGCGAGCCAACGGATACGCTCTCGTCCACCACACAGTTACATCTCCCGTCCTCCAAATCTTACACAGGTGGCTGTCTGCAATACAACCTGGATGGTCTCCCTGTAGTCTGGTTGGGCGCGGTGCTTACTTTGAAGTTGATCAGCCTAATCGGTTCCACTATCACGTGGCGCATGGCTAGGTGAGTCAGTCCGTCCGTCCTCTTTCTCCCTCCCTCTCTTCAAATTCCATAAACAGCCGCTTTCTGTCCAGATCATAAGTTGAGGTGTGTCGCTGACCGGTTCAACCGCCCATCCCAGAGGACTATCACCATTTGATAGTAGTAATAGTAATAGTATACGTTCAGTTTTGCTTGGTTACACACCAGCTCACAACGAAATAGATTCGAGCTGAGTGCCTTTTTCTAATTTAACCTTTTGCGCCCAAATGAACTTTCTTGCCTCTTCGCTTACTACGCGTTTATCGCTGAACACACGAAGATACGTGCCCCATCTTACAGTGACGGTTAGATTTATGTATACAGGACTACCTAGTATTTACTTCTCAAATGTGTTTGATCCAGTCTACCACAATGATTGGCAGAATTGCTGGATGCGCTACATTGTAACCGCACGACAGGGCGCTGAATGAAAAGTGAACAGTTCATAACGTCAAAGAGCCTTACTGGCTCTAAAAGATGCACGCTTATTCACCATAGTTTACGCGTACCTCCCAAACATTCCAGTTGTGACTCACGACAAGAGGGATATTTGAATCCCGAAGTTATTTCCAACACTGAAAGTCCCTAAACCGTTACCCTTAACAAGAGCCGAAAACACTCGGATGTGATATAATGAACAAATTAACTATATCGGCGTTTCAAATGAGCCAAATGAGAATATAAAAAAAATTAAGGCGAATATGTTTTCGATAATTCATCTTCAGGCCGGTACAATTATATAAGGAGTTAATAGAGTTAGATCGAGATATCGATCAGACTTATTACAGAGAAACTAGGTCACTGGTCAGTCAATTGTCCATTGGTTTGACCGCGCAGGTTGACCATCGATCCGATGGATTTGTGGCCATGGTAGGTGGAGCGCCTGAACAAACCGTTTTTGGTGACATAATATCGGGTCAAGCAGCCTGATTCCAATAGCCTCGGCAGTACAGTGTTCTCATTCGGACGGCCTTTGATGGGTTGCCTGGCACGCGATATACCACTTGAAGGCTTGATCAGTTTTCACCTGGTGCCCGCTTTCAACCAGATGAGCGAGGATAGCACTGTTGACCGATCGTGATTCCCCGTGCCCCAGCCACCGTGGATGGTGTTCTCGGATTCGTTTCGAAAGATGTCTTGAAGCTGTCTCGACTAATATAACCTGCTCCACAGCAATAAGTGAATGAGTAGGTAAACATTGATAGGGTCTGAACTGTAGGTCTATCTTTGTTATGAAACCTAGGAGCTGGAGATGTGGTGACTTGAATACGGAGTTCAGGTATGGCATATGTGCTGCCGATTACCTGGTTGAATCTATTTGTCAACCATTCTGCGGCATTGTCACCGTCTGAACGGCACTTGAATAAACAGTTATTTTTTATATCCTACACCTCAGGTTTAGGTGACGTTCTCGTCATGTTTCTGGGGATAAATCGCTTTAATTAGTCGTCATCATGGAGTGCGAACTCATTGTATCAGCGTGTCCGATGAACAAATTCTGTACGCACTGGCAACGCATTAGATTTCTCTTCTGTTTCAGGGGTACAAAACTGTGAAAGTTTGTGTACTGACCTGTCCATGTATTCTTGCGATGAATTCTGCGTTGAATAGTTCCGTCTATTCGTCGATGTAAACGAACATCTAGTAGGGATATTCGGTTTTCTCTCTTCCGCAAGCGTGAATGTAACTAACTGATGGACGCGATTGGCCTTGTTGAGCTATTGATGACAAATATATCATCCGCGTATCGACGACACTGACTGAGCTGGTTGATGGTGGATTGAAGCATAGTGCGTTCAAGCTTCCCCATGAGTATATCGGCCAGGAGAGGTCACAGCGGGGACTGCATTGCTAAACTATCTGTCTGTCGATACTATTCTATGTGGAACAGATCGAACGAGTCTTGCATCATTTCGTCCCATTGCTTCACGCCAGCTATGTTTCCACCAAACACCTGTCCTACTACATCCGGTGATTGAAGCCTCTCTCCATACTGTTGTCATTTACCCAGCCTACGTTTATTAATGCGTATGCACCTCCCCTCACTGGCTGTGTTGCTCGCCTGTTATTCTCTCTGGCTTTTTGTCGAACGACATTTCGCTGCATCTTTAAGATGCTTATCACGTTATAGTGGAACTTCCCGATAACAGTTCGTTTTTTGTTTCTCAGCACTGTTGTAGACGGAAAGTTTGTACGTACACTGCCAACAGGATCTACTCTAGAAAAGACCCAACTGCGAAAAATCTGGTTTCTAACTGGAATCGAATTAGTGATAGGAACGTCACATTCGGACCCAACAAGTACGCCACCAACCGAGCTAAAAGACCATTTGGAAGCTCAAAAATTTCACATTTCAACTTGGTTAACCATCGAACCCTCTGTCATATGGAATCCATCAAATAATCCAAAGCAGAAATTCGCAATCACTTCGCGCTAGACTCTATCTACGCCGCTGTTGAGCATTGAATCTGTAGCAGATTTAGTTATTTCGAAAAGTGTCTGCTGCGTTTGGGCATGTTGCTTTCGTCGTCGGTTCGAGTCCAGCTGAAGCCCGGACTTCTCACAGTTGTGTTGCCCCCTAAATTATAAAATCAACCAAACTACTTATATGTGATCTGATTCACTCTCCTTGTTCGGAGTCCTCTCAGTCTTCAACCGAGATCCACGTATAAGCACAAATTTGTACGCACTTGGTCTTGCTCTTCTATTGTTAGTCCTTAATCAGGTTTCGGTGTACACAAACCAATTCTGCTCACTGCCGAGTTAGCTACAAACCGGAATCTACCATCCTTGTCAATCGGTACTGATTGTGACCGTTTATTGAACCGTCCGTGCATTTTATTAAGCGTAATATTATTGTGTCGATCAACCTCGTTGAACCGAGTGCTGTTCATTTACAGATGAGTATATGAAAGTTGAAAAATCACCTCTGCAATTGCGGCAGTCGTTGTGTTCATCTGCTGAAATATTACCTTCTGCCCATTTTGCTGTACGGTGCGACGCAATAGAATGTATTGACGACCGCCCCAAAACCTGGCAATCCCTGGTTCCCTTTCTCGCATCTTTGTGAACAAATTATATTGTGTTTCATTCTGCACGCCATGTTAGAACTCAGTGGTCCCCTTATCTACGCGATTTATAGTAGAAAAGCTTCACTGTGCATTAATCACCAAATGAGCAACTGACCAACAGGACTAAATAAAGATACACGTTTTTCTGGACAGTCGGTGGTACCAATCTACCCTATAATTACTTTGCGCACCTTTTCGCGTTACCACACTGCTACTGGTGTGATAACGCTTGAATTTACAGAAACATCAGTACGAGTGGCCGTACAATTAGTTCGCGTGGTGTGTAGCTTCGTGCTTAACGACGACATCTCATGCGCGCAATATATTGGCAAGTGTTACTGCCTGTTGTGCCGAATACGTGGCGATTTCCTCGTCATGTTGTGCGTTTCCTTGGCCTACTATTCACGTGCTCGGTGAAACACGCTTCACCTTATTTATCACACCGTTTAGCATCTCATACCTTCGATCTAGACAACCCACCAGATATCATCAAGTCAAGACTGGATTTGCTCTAGTTCTGCCAGCAAAACACACCGAAGTGAATATCAGATATGATCCGATTAGGTCATAGCTTTTTCGGAATTCGCAGCTTCTCATACAGACACGTAGATTTTCAAGAAATGAATATAAACCGCATATACTGCCGCTTTGCTAAAGCTGAACAAACAGAAGACCAGTTTTCGGTGTATACATTGTCTTTGAACAAACCAGTTTGAAGCCGAACACTCGTTAGTATCAAACCTGTGTTGTCTGTATAAAAACAATCATTTGTGGATCTTAGGTTGTCATGGACCGAATTTCAGTGAGTGTCATTCTCATCGTTTCCGTGCTCACACCTCTCCCAAGTACTGTAGACGTTAAATTGGAAAGTTTCCCGTGTTATTGGTTATTTGGTACTGACGAGCCAATACGAAATGCTAGCATCTACCAGTGTTCGTCTTCTAACCGTTTTGTTCAAATTACTGAAACGGCATAACTGTTTCAAAGGTATACATTTTCTGCCTGTTTCCGATGCAAGTACTTTAGCCCCGTATGCCTACCTGCGTTCACCACATTATCTTGCGCTGTTCTGATCTTACAGGCGAAAAGCAATATTGTCCCAGTCTATTTCTACAACTTGCACCGAATCTCTGTCGTCCAAACTGGCCAAATCCGTGCCGACCTTACGGGAATCAGTGATCTCCAAATCCGAAAAGCAAAGTAAACATGCTCGATCTGTATCCGCAACCGTCACACGCTCATGGGACCCGGTCGTGTGAAAATCTGTTTTGTGTTCAGGGAGCTTTCGTCTGCATATAATCCAAAGCGAGCGAGAACACCCGATTCCCCTTTCTCATCGTCGTCTATATAAACCCATATTCTCTGCGCACCTCAAGTCACGTTCTGGTCGCCATTCATTTTACTCGGGGAAACACTAATGTTCTTGATATATTATTCCTAAAACCCACCGGTATATTCAACTAAACCGTGTGGAGTTAAAATGCTTAGTATGGTCCAAAAATCAATACAGTCTCGTGCAAACGGCTTGTATCTAACCGACGATTGCATCGCATCCATACTATTGTGTTCTTTTTTTACTCCTGCCGATGTGTATATTTACGCCCTTTTTTCATGCTATTTTCCTCTCGTTCATTGCCTTCTTCCTCATCCCACTTCTCTCTGTGATTTGTGAGTTAATTTTGGTCGCAATACAACACATGACTTGAACAAAGTGGGCTAGTTACCACAATCAGTTTCTTAACCGGGGAGATGGGTTGTTTCGCGCTGGTCTGCTTCTAATGGTCTTATTTGCGCACAACAAGGCCAGAAATATCCGACATTTGTAACAAGTGCGACCTAACCTCCTCGAATGCAGTGGAAATGCCCGGGACTGTTTCTTAGAACTGCATCGGTCCAGCTTTTAGCTGACAAGAATCAACGGAAACGTCACCAGACAGCGTGAAAATGTTTACTGTAAAAGGCAACGGCGACGTGGAGTTCAGCTGGATTTGAACCAGCGACGGAAACAGCATGCCCAGATGCGACAAGCATTCTGCCAGTTGAGCTACGAAGCTACATAGGAAGCTAAGAAATTTCACACTGGACTCTCCAGCTCCAGTCGAGATCTCAACTGTTTTCAAAGAACTTACCCGATTAAAATCAAGTAATGCAAGCGGACCCGACGGATTACCATCGATTTTTCTCAAGGATTATGCGGAATTTTTAAGCCAACCACCGGCTGTGTTGTTCAGACAGTGTAAGACTGCTGACTGTTGGAGAACGATGCGCATAACACCAATTCCTAAAAAAGGGTCGTGTAAATTTCATCCGATCTCCTATACATCCGCATCATTGAAAGTTCCTGTAAAACTCATTCTTGCCCGAACGGAAGATCAGGTGAACATCGTGGATTCCGACCAGTCTGCCTATCGTCGTTCACGCACAACTTTGGATGCGCCCACCTACCTAGTTCATTCCATTGTCATTGCTTGATGGAAAATCAAGAGCCGTCTGCATGTTTCTTGTACCACCACGATGATTTTGGAGACGTCGATAGGGAGACGCTGCCTCAAGTTCCCGAAGAGTCTGGAAACTAAACTTCAACTGTCGAGGCTTTACGCGATCACTTTACAAATCGAAGTCAAGTCACTCGATCTGGTAGTCAGGCCTCATCGCCACTCATTATTTGCTCCGGTGTTTTACAGGACGTAATTCCGTTCTCTTTTCATTTTCGCCTTATACTGTATAGCTGCCAGTAGACAGTCATTCGTAATCAAATATGCAGACGATGTAGTGTCCTACTGGATTTTCTTCTCACACCCTGATGAACAGTTTATCCCAGTCTGAGTCTTCCAGTTCATATGTTGACACTCCGTTTCCGCCCATGAAGAGAAGCCAATATGAAAAACTCTTCAATGCCTGCTCCTCTTCACATAACTAATGAACATTTACCTCAGTTGATTTGTTAAATACCTGAGGACTACTTTGAGCAACAACATGACACGATCACTTAATGTTATCGATGTTTTCACCAAAGTTCGGAGACTTCTATGTCCGGCGCCTAACTGCTCTCTTCGTGTCCCAGTTTTATAAGGCTTATGTGCTCCCTGCTGGATGTATTGTTCACCTGGTTTGTTGTCAAAGGACTTTTCATTCTTCGTCAGATCCATAAAGCATTTGTCCCGTTGCAGTGGCATCCCCCGTAAACAATTCGCTGATTTTATTGTTTCTCATCGTTTCGGAATGTGCAAACAATTTTCAACAAAAATCCTATCGAACGCAACCCATTCCCCCTTGTATTTGGATCTCTCCAAGTGTTTCCACATCCTCCACTAGATCCTTGTACAAACATTTATTTGCACGTACCGGTCTTATTACTCTTCCGTTATTCCTTATTTAACTCGCTTTCTACACAAACTGAACCTCATTCTTGAATTAACCTCAAAACCGAATCAATAGATATTTTTCATAATTGATCCTGGCTGCCGCCGCTTTCCCCAACTTGTTCCATAGTTGTGTTAGGAATTTTAACCTAGGCACACTTGGAGTGGCTGAAAACGAGTACGCAAAAAGGCTGAAAGTTTGCCTTTCAGGGTGCATAAGGCACACTACTGACTTGGCTAATCAGTAACATAGTCTCGATGCTCATCGGTGGCGTTGGTGGGTCCCAATGTGAACCAACTAAGAAATCTTGCTTAGGCAATCAACCTCCCGGATCGTTCGGTGGATTCCACATGAAATTTCTGAGCCTCTGAAGTGGCTAAGCGGCTCGACTGGTAAAGCACTTGCTGGGCCTTGGCATGTTGCTTCTGTCGCCGGTCCCCACCCAACCGAAGTCCAGTTGGATCTTCTCTAATTTGTCAAATCTGCCACACTACTTATTAGTGACACTACTGTTAAGTAACAGAACAGTCACAGAACATAGAAAATGTCCGCAAAACCAACTAGTGCTACTGCGGAAGCCACCAAGCTTTCGTTCTTGCCTACACGTCAGACAGTCGTGCATCATAAAACTACACGCTGGTGCATGGCAGGACAGAACATGCGTACTGCCGAATAGAAAAAATCATTCTCATTCAGTGACACATGAGAAGTCAAACAATTTTTTTTTAAAAAAAAGGCAGATTACAAAATGACGCAAGTAGAGTGGTACGATGCAGAATCACTTGATGGAGGATTTCTGTGAAGAGAAAAAGATACATTAATAGCAATAGTTGTTTCTAGCCTGAGTTCAAGAAAACGGAACGAACTAATGTAAGGGTTTCCGCTGGAAAATGTCGTTACGTGGTGAAAAAAACATTCAAGACAGGAAGCGAGTGGTCACTGAATGCACAACTGGGATACCTGTCTAATAAACGGTTTTCATGTTTTACTTTGAAGGAACTCTGTGTCAAAAAAGGACATAGTGGTGGTATTTCACATCACAAGCAAAACACACCTGTTTAATTTGCTGTGACAAAAACATGAACTAGACTGAACAGTTAAGACGGTTGTTGACGACGGATTCATGTAATAAGTTGCTCGTATGCGTGTGCCTATCTTTCGCGAGTATTGCGCAAATAAAACACGGTTAGATCAGTTAACATGTCAATGACATTGTACTCAAACGGTGAGGATGAACGTTGTTTTGAGTCTTCATTTCTCGAACCCTACCGCAACGGCAGAAATTGAAGTCGCTAATCTTCATACCAATAATAAAGCTGTTGACGTGACTAACTCAGCGGTTTTATGTGAAGCTATGCGACTGCATGTATACCGTTTGGATAGCTAAATTGCCACAAGGACGGTAGACAGGTTGGGCAGCTCAAATCAATACAGCAGCCTATATGAGTAAGTGTGAACCTAACTGCAATCGCTTGGTACCTATTAGTGACTAGTCATCCCACTGAGCCTGCGGCTTCGTTCATAGTTTGATACGTAACCAAGTGCTGCATTCATCACAATGATCGTTACTGAATGCCTGCCGCCCCGAGTACAAGATCAGTCAACCGATGCTGTCTTCTAACTAACGGGATCGCATCCTCTGAGGCCTCAGTCAAATTTGTTTTGATCTCATCTTGGTTGGCTTGACAAGCCTTGCCATTTCACGCAATGTGATTCATGAGAACGCACGCATTTTTGGTTCATTAGGCATATCTAATAGTCTAAACAGGGACAGTAACCAACTTCCACATCTCACATCCGTTCAACGAATGACTTACATAAACTCTTGAGCGCGTGCTAATTTAAAATTGCTGGTTCCCTTCGTAAATCGAAACACAGCAATGAAAGGATGGATACTGATAAATGTTATCATTTCCTATCGCCTCTTCAATACCAGACAACAAAAGCTAGGAATGTGCAAAGAAAACTAGTGGGATCTTTTCGATCTTCTGGATTCCATATCCCACTCCACTAGTCTTGGTTATGGTTGTTTGGTACTGAGGAAGCAATATGAAATGTGAGCATCTGTTATGCGAAAACATGCTGATAACAAACCGCTAATTATTCTCAGTAGAGACAGTCAGAAATGTGTATACTGCCGCATAACACAGAGCAATCATGAAAGACTGTATGACGCAACTCGGCACGTCTCAGGAATCACTCGAAGAAGGGGATCCGAAGGCTCATTGGAGTCTTTGGGGTCCAAAAGATAGTGGGTCTGACGGATGCAACCGGAGACAGTTCGAGAGCCTATATGCTCCATCTGGTGGTGGGGCAACGTGCATCATGAAATAGCACTGTCAATGATTGTATGTCTTTTGCAGGGAATCCGCAACTGCACAACTTTCCAGCAGTATCGCTGACTGATTTTTACGGTTGTTTATTAATCAGGAAAATCCGTTTACTTCCCAGCTTACTTCCACATGGGGGGTGATTGGCAAATTCGAGATGTGAACCCAGTACCAATTACTCGGGAAACCCAGCTGTTGGCTAAATCAAACATCATCAAGTGATATCAGTAAGTACGTGCTGCCTTCTACATACCGCATGCAACATTTTTTTTAAAATAGTTACAATGTATCAGCTACACAGAAACAGCTGTTGGCCGTAAACCAAAGTGAACTAGGGTGTCCATTCAACTGCGCAACCGATCATGTAAAACAAATCGCGTCTTACAAACAACTTGTGTGCACACCCGTTATCACGTAATGTCAGTTGGTGACGTCGAGTTCTGTATCTTGTGAATTCGTAGAGATCTAATGCAATCTACAAACACATGACCTTGTTGAATTACATTACAGTGTGCTTGAATCTCCCCACACTTACATCTTGCGATCTCTCGGCAGTCTTTTCTTTTAAAGCTTTGAGCTGTTCGGCTTCCTGTAAATGAATGAATACAACGTAAACAGTCAAACTCTAGCAATAGAAATAGATCAGTACGCAGATTATTTGCTGGCAAATATCGTTGCAGATGGCTGTGAGGAATGCTAACGGAAAGACATACAAAACATGAGAAAACAAACTACTGGCAAGAAATTATGATTCGTGAACACCACTCGCGAACAACCACTTGTTCCTTGAACATTCCGGAAGATGCAGCCAAATCAGATTGTACGCATACCACAGCTGGTCTTAATTGTGGTGTCACGTTTCTGGGGAAAATGTCAATCGCTACCCCCATCAACGTTGAACCAGAAGTAGCCGATTCGCCGATAGTCAGAATTTCTTATTCGGGCCACAAAAGCGTACTGAGTTGAGTATTTGAACTCTGGGAAACGTGTGACCTAAGGCCAGTGAAAACAATTCACAGTACCAATCGCAGTTTTCGTGCCGAGTAGATCGGTTTTACAGTAGTATAAAAAGTATACCGAATTCATCACTGTAAAATGGTGCCATTTTAACCGACGCTGCACTGAACCAAAGAAAATGTGATGAACGAGGATCCCGGTTAGTACGACAAACAACACAAATGACGATGTAGACATTCTGTGAACAGTGCGTCGAACGATCGCCCATTTAGTTGGATGAGTACAGTAGGGTGAATTGTTCTTATATTCCGTGTGAACATGAACAACTCAGAATTGTTGTAACACTTATTTCAATGACTATGTTGATAACGGTACTGTAGTAACCGATCCGACTTGTTCGGAACATTAGGATTCGATTTACCTACGCGTCACACAACGTTTTAGGGATAACGTTGTGGAATCGATTGTATCTAAACGTTTTGCTGCATACAATTACCAAACCTGTACAACAAGAAATGAAGAACAAACAGTTAAATACATGTAATAGAACAGTAGTTACGGCTCGCTGATGTCTGTTATTGGCCGAACATTTTAAAGGACAAAATAATCTCCCAGCTTGGTTAAATTATCATCTTCAATTCTTATAAGTTATTAATTACCTTGCCCGCGCCCGCTCCTGGTTCCGAGCCTGCGAACATCAGGATTTTTTTATGAAATTCGCTGATAAGTTTATGTAAAGGAGGTGCTCCACCTCGAAATGTTTCACCAACGTTCTTTGGTTCACTTAGTCAAAAGCTCTGATACGTTC
>LOND01002727.1:46314-57464 GCA_014220965.1 Paragonimus kellicotti | reverse complement strand
TCAACAGTCTATACTATGAAGCTGTAGTCAAATTGTCCACCAGTTGCCATCCAACCTGAAATTGTATGACTTGTTTTTAAAGTGTTCTTAATTTCGATGATCATTATTCCTGTTGTACAAGGATCACGTTCGAATAAAGCTTTGGCGATACGCGGAAATTGCATGTCCCTACTTTTGGACACGGACGTTTTCTGGTGCCTGAAATATGTGTACATTTTTTCTTGTCAAATCACAAGCCAGGCGTTGCACCTGCACTGTGTTCGCGGTAGTCATCGCAACACAAAGCCAAACCGACCACATCCGATCGATTGTTGCCTGAGTTGTGCCTTCTATGGAGAAATCACACTTGCTTCCTAAAACTTTGCATACGTCCCTGTACAGTAAGTAAAAAAGCACTCAGACTTGATCAGAAAAGCAAATATTGGTGAAGTTAGTGTGCAATCAGTCCCGCGAACACAGTGCAGGTGCAACGCCTGGCTTGTGATTTGACAAGAAAAAATGTACACATATTTCAGGCACCAGAAAACGTCCGTGTCCAAAAGTAGGGACATGCAATTTCCGCGTATCGCCAAAGCTTTATTCGAACGTGATCCTTGTACAACAGGAATAATGATCATCGAAATTAAGAACACTTTAAAAACAAGTCATACAATTTCAGGTTGGATGGCAACTGGTGGACAATTTGACTACAGCTTCATAGTATAGACTGTTGAGCTACGTGTATTCGACTAAATAACTGGAGGCCAATTGAATGCACATTGTGTAGCACCGTTGGGCAGGAACATCAACAGCAAATGCGTAGTTTCGCAATTTAGCTCTAAAGATGCCGTAACGACCTGTAGATAATCCCAGTCTGAATGTTGTACGACGTGTAAATTGTTTCCCCAACTATCAGTTAATCTTCTACACGGGATCTTGTGAAGGTTTACCCACCGACCGCTGGATGCATGCGATCATGTTTTCGTGCTTGGTAGCTTATGCTTTCCATTGGCTTCAGACACAGTTCCGGTTTGCTCGTGCTCTTGATGGACAGCCTTTCAGTCCACCTAATTATTAATGCATATCGGTGTCGTACATGAGACCTGTTGTAACTTTTGTATATGTTCGGTTTCCGATTTATTCGTATTTCCATTTCGAATCGGGGACTTGTTAATCTAGTGCACTTACTTAATAAAATGCTACTCTCTACCAAGTTCCCCCCACTTAGTCCTATATCAAAATTTACTATAACGATTTTACGCCATCTTCCTTTTTCAACTCAACGCTGGACCTCGGTTTCTGTCCGCGTACTGTCTAGATATGACCAGAATTCGTTAGTTGACATGATATATTTATTCAACAAACGATTTTGACCAACATAGCAGTAGCATTTCGTTTACGACGTCTAAACTATTCTCCAGCTCGTATTATTCAACGCATATGTTTTCTTCTACTGTATCCCTGTTTGATTTTCATTCATTTTCGTCCTAGGATATTGTAGTCCTCGTTAAATCTCCTAGTCATCTGTGAAGGAACTTTCTAAGTCCTACCTAAGAACTTAAAACCACTTCTATCAAGAGTCATTTCTGCCTTGAACTACGAACTTAGTGCTCACCTTTTTGAGAGCATTTACTGGAATATTCTAATCGAAACAGAAGTACTGATTTGATGGACATGGATTTCTAATTACTTCCTCGAAAGATAATGAAATTGAACAGATTTCATCATGACTAGTCGTGTGATAAAGTACTATATGAAGTAAATTAGTGCTAAAATTTGAGGCAAAGTACATACCACATACAGTCAAATGCAGCCTTTGTAATCAAATAGGGATTTTGCGAGGCCCTTTCAAAAGTGGTAGTAGACTCCGAGTTTTACTCGTGTTAGCGCTCGTCCTTAGTAGACGTCCTTGCCATAGCTGAGGTTTGAGCTTCGGTCATGTTCATATGGTGTCTATAGGTTGTTAACATCATACTGGACACTCATCATCATCATATCAGCCATGAGCCTGACCAAAAGGTACTGTGGCTCGGGCTGCCGCTCACCTCAACAGTGACGTGGAATATCCTAGAAGAAAACGTTACTAAGAAGGTTGAAAATTAATAGAAGTCTAAGCGAAAAACTAGAAATGGTATGGATGCAGGTACGCCATTGACTGCGACACGCCGCCATCTCGGATAGCGTCTCTAACCAGCGGTTTGAGTGATCACGAGGACCCCATCCAGGCAGGCGACACCTACCCACTTTACTCAGTGGAGCAGTCAGGGTTTTCATATTTCGTGACCACGTTGTCGCTTGACCACCACGTGGTTTCACCCAACTGTTGGTGGCCTCAGTATATAATGTCCGGTAAACGATCAGCTGGCATACGGAGTACGTGACCTAACCATCGCAGGCTGTGCAACGTGAGTAGTTGACCGATCGATCGCGCATCCCGAGCGTTCCGGAATACGCGCCGGCGAACTGCCGCATTGCTCACGCGATCAGTCCACTTAATGTGGGCTATTTGGCGGAGACAACGATGGTCAAATACAGCAAGCTTGTTGATATCTTCCTTGCGAACAGGCCACGTTTCCGAACCATAGAGCAAAACAGAACGTACACAAGCATTATATACTCTTCCTTTCAGCGACAATCGAACGTCTTTTCGACGCCACAGATGACGCAGGTTGGCAAAGGCAACTCGTGCCTTTGCTATCCTCGTTGATATCTCATCAGCAATATTACAAGCTGACGAGATAATGCTACCCAAGTAGGTGAAACTGTCCACAGTCTCAAGCGGATTACCTGCAATAAAGAAAGTAGGAGTGGAAATGCCCCAGTCTTGAAGTAACACTTTGCACTTTGAAGGTGCGAAGCGCATTCCATACAAACCAGCCCGGTCATTCACCTTGTTCAGCATGGTCTGCATGTCTTCGGCAGAGGGGCTAAGTAAGACAATGTCGTCCGCATACTCCAGATCGGTCAACCGAGCGCCAGGAAGAAGCTCAACACCAAGTTCACTGGACTCCTCAAGCGCACCCTCCAGAATGTCGTCCATGACAAAATTGAACAAGAAGGGGAAATCGGACACCCTTGACGAACACCACTAGAAGTGATGAACGCCCGAGACAGTTGTCCATAAACTCTCACCCTGCTTGCAGAGTGAGCATACAGTGATCTCAACAGATTCACGTATTTCCCGTGGTACCCCTTACGAGAAAGGCAGTCCCAGAGAACTTTACGGACAACCGAATTGAAAGTAGCCTTTCAGTCTAAAAAAAAATCACGGCCGGTCTGGTCCAGGAGCCTTATTACGCTTCAATAACTTGAGCTCTAGGACCACTTCTGCTTCCGACGGAGGGCCGTCTGGAACGCAATAACTGACCATTCGGGTCCCGTCGTCCACATGGTCTGGTTGAGGCCAGCTGAACTGTTCTTCAAAATGTTCAGCCCACCTGTCAAGTCGACGCGATTGATTGGTGATAAGTGAACCATCTTTTTCACATATGGTCTCACTTACACCGACTCGACGACCAGTACAACCACGGATCAGGGAAAAAAGCCTTCTGCAATTCCAGATAAAAAGGCTCTTTCCATCTCTTTCGACTGTTCGACCAAGTAGTGCTCACGGTCTTTGCGCAAGCTTTTAGTCAGCTTGCGTTTAAGTTCTCGACGGTCGTCATCATATTCAGAACCAGGTGGGATCGAGCGACGCTTGTTCATGAGGTTTATCGACGTGACAGAAATCCAGTTCTGTCGCAACTGAACAGCTCCTTCGGAACATACCTCTTCACAGCATGTTTTCATAGCTGCGGCGATTTGTTCCCAGTGTTCGTTAGGATCACTCACCTGACTCGAACTGGGCAACTTGTTCATCAACGCCATTCTGGTAGGCGTTCTGTACACTCCTTCCGTTCGAATCCCAGTTAAGTTCCTTGCATTTACGAGCGTTTGTCCTCTGGGCAAATGACAAAACAAAACGGGCACGCACAACAGCATGGTCCGAGTCCAGGTGGTTGCTCCAAAAGGCACGACAGTCCTTAACAGTGGCGCCACCTGTAACTGACTGCTATATGATCCAACTGTGTCCACGGCTGAGAAGCACACGGAGGTCTCCATGTAACACAGTGCTTCTTCCTGTGTTGGAATGCGGTGCTCGAAATATAGAAACCATGAGAGGCAAAGCTGAAGTAGTCTCTCATCACTGTAAATGCCTTGTGCCGGGACATCAAACACACACCCAGCCGCTTTTCCTCTGAAAAAGGACGACCATCCTGAACAATAAAATCGCCCGCTAGTATGACGATGTCAAAGTGTTCAAGTCTGCTTCAGAAGGTCAACGAGGGCGTCATAGAACGCATCCTTGGTAGCATCCGAACAGCTGTCCGTTGGAGCGTACGCCGATATAATGAATACACAACGTCTTTCTGATTTGCGTCGACAGACTTACCGATGTATTGAGTCTGACAGCGCACAAGCGACTGTTCACTGGGATCCAATCGAGCAAACATTGCTCTGCTCTGGAACTCAGTGCGATTCCCACTCCAGCTTGACCACGAGATTCAGCTTCGGCGTCACCAGAAACCCTGAGAGAGAAGCGCTTGAATCGACAGTTATCTAGAGGTGAGCTCAAATGGATAACGGTGCTAGAATCGTAGACTCGCGTCTCCGACACGCAGCACACATCAAGCTCCAGACTTGAGAGAGTACTAGCCAGAGCAGCTTGCTGACCGACTTGTCGGAGAGTGCGGACATTGAAGGCGCCAATGTTTACCGGTTGTCTTGGCCTCAGAAAACAATTATCGCCCGAAGGCACATGGAAGGCAGAAGAAATGGGGGGTAAAACAGTAGGAGAAAGTCGTATTGGGTTAATAATGTCACTGTCGGGAGAGCGATAACTTCTGATACTTCCCGGTCGTTTATGCCGCGGAAGGGGTTGACTTGAGGGACCCCACCCCGAGTCTCTGACTCAAAAGTCTGACCTGCGAGACAACAGGATACAGGGTTTTCTTGGGGACCCCTACCCGGAGCCAATGACTCAAAAGTCTGACTCATCTGGTGCCGAGGGGCTTGTCTAGCCCGAGAACGCAATGAATAAGACATTAATGTCTGATTCTGAGCAGTGCTGCGCGCAGTGGATGTACTCAAGCTACATCGGGCTTTTGATAATTTCGGTGTGTTTTTTCGACCGTATTGGATAATACGCCGGCGGTCACGGTCAACCGTTGGGCGATCGGAGTGCTCTTTGTTTGAGGGTACCTTTTCTAACCCCCTTCTTCCTGATACGGAAGACAGCAGTGCCGCAACTATAAAAATAGTTCTGCTGTATGCCCATAGGATCGTGCCTCACTACCTAAGCACTCCTACGCGGTCAGTAGTGCGACATACAATCCTATGAGTGTAACTGCTTTTCGTCTGGCTGCTCCCCTTTGGCCTGTCTGACAGGGTTGAACCTGGAAGGACCGGAGTCCTAGTCAGCATAGCCCGCCAGAGCGACCAAAGTACTGTACACTACTAAAATGTCATAGCTGAATGCTAAACCAAACCTGGCTATAATTAAATAACGACTGAAAAGTCTAATTCAGTAAGAAAGCTGTAATCGGGTGTGAATAATGTTTAGTTTAAATCAACCGAACTCACGATACTTCATTAGCACTCGAAACATGACATTACAATGAACACTGGAAATTAGTTAGTTTGTCTGAATAAAACAGAAGGATGACTGACGGACATGACCAAACATTTGTATGCGGCTAAAGTGATTACGACTGATCTGTGGCAATCTGTTTTGTACGTGCACAATGCTTTGCACAAAATAGGCTCTGTCTCTAGATCGCCCAAACTTGAATATACCCCAAACGACATTACTCTCCCCTATTAAATTGGATAGGAGTGAATCTTGCCGTGTCTCGCACTAACCCATAAACGGGCAGGGGAGGTCCCTCCCTCGGCGGTGGAGACCCCGAATATCTCTATTTGTCTTCGGGCCCCGGAGGTGTCCGACATGTGACGACTGGATGGTCGAGGTGCCCCAGTAAAAAAAGAATCATTGCTAGAAAGTTATAATAAGGACCTACAATTTATTATCTGTTCACTGCGCCGACGACCCGCCAAACATGAGTGTCCCTAAAAAATTTGGCTAAACACGTATGATGGCAGGTGTCATGGATAGTGCTCCGAGGCCGTCCCAATCTGGAGAGGAAAAGACTATATATGTAAACCAAGGTACGTTCAAGGAGAAACAAAAATTAGATGCGTCCCGCCTAAGGAACAAACAAGGTGGGATGTTGTACAATTGGGTGGGACACATGGATTCTCCATAAGCAATAATTAACACTATCCATATAATCGACTTGGCTATCGCTGCTGTACCTTTAAGTCAGTATTTCTCCGTAACATGTCAAGAGTACACAGTGAAATAGATCGCCAAAACCCTACGGATTGCTTTAGGTTGACTTCTTACAGGCATAGGGACAACCCGAAACGTTTGTGTGGCATGCAGATCATGGATAGTATCGGTGAAGCGTGACTACGTTAGGGTTAGGATAAACGGGACCCAAGGAAGATTTTTCCGCTAGAATCCTAACATCCGAAGATTTTACTGAGATATCGATCAGCGTGAAATTCACGCAAATCTTTCCGCACTCATGGAGATACATGATTATTTACCTCCATAAATATGAACAAGTATTTCATGTAAATTCGCAAAGGGTCTGGTAACTAAGTACGTTGATTGTCTTGAGTCTGTTTTGTCATTGGTCCGTGCATTTCGGAGTATGGAGCCAGTCGGAAGCAGGATCAATTCGCGTTACGCGTTCATCATTGTTCGTACCAGTTATCCGCATTCGTTTATTGTTTACTTCGGTTCGGATGTGATACTCGCCTTCATACAATCGTAAACCCGCCCCTTCTCACGGTTAACTGACACAGCAACCCCAAACCCCTGTTTTATGTGTGCCGTCCACGGCTATTGCACATAATCCAGATAAGTCTTTTTCACTTCCACATCACAGACTTCTTGAGTTGGTCTCGTTAATTAATCATGGAATGGTATTTGATTTCACGTTCAGTACCCCAGTAAATCAGTTTCTTGAAGCGGTTGAGTGACAGGTAGATCAGACAGTTATATTGTTTCACTGAAAAACCTTTTCAACCAGAATCTGTGTGGTGATATGGTTATTACCAACACGAACATCATCTCGCACCGGATTGTGATGACTATGATTGAAGTGAGGAATTGCTTCAGATCTTCATTTTCTAATCGCTTTTAGTTTTTGCTTAACTCCAGAAACATTTAGCGTTGATCGTATGACATATTCTCTAATCAAACGCCAGGTCTAATTCTGTTTAAAAGTAATGCTTCTTGTGTCCATTTGTACTGTCACATCAGAAGACTTATTTCTCATATTTCGATTTTAACTTTCGTGACAAATCAAGTAAAGCCTCGATAAATTGTGGTGGATTATCAAACCGGAGGTGCGAGTATTTCAACACTCAGGCGGAATACCTCAACGCGGGAGGTACGTCCAAAAGCCCACAGCGAGCGGATCGGGGACAGCATGGGCGACCGGATGAGCCATCGCTCAACGAGATCGGACCAACGGACGAGGAATGGCAGGCGGAAAACCCCCGACAGAAGGCGTCGGTCACACACAAACCGGGCAGAAGTGCACACGACGTGTGAGCGGAAACCGGGGTGTTGTGGACTGGAATTCTGATTCATAAACGCGAGCGCGCGCGTAGCATGGCAACCAGCGAGTTGGACAATAAAGATTGTTGATGAGTAGTAGGGGATTTTGGTTTTCATATAGATTGAACATCACCCACAATTGATCGCAGCTGTCGCATTCCCATAGACTTTCCAGTCGGCCCCTTTCGAAAAGAAGCACTAGACTCGAGTTTCGCTCTCATTAGAGCTCGTCAGTAGTGCATATCCTTGCCACTGCCGGGACTAGAACTCCGGCCACGCTTTCATGAGGCAACCGTGTTGACCACTGCGCCATTGACCTCACATTAGGCACGACCGAATTATTCGTAGGCTGTATTAAATCGGACAAATCTTGGAGGTTGAACCCTGTACGTCATGTGATGTGGAATACTAAGAACCATATTAGATCGGTAGTGTGTAGAGTAGAACTGGATAACAGAATCTGAGTATTTGCTGTGACAAGGTTCGTAGTCGGAAAACACGATAGACAGTGTACAAGGTGATTTTTGTGTGGCACTGGCACTAGCATTGTTGACCGTTGGAAGCTCTGGTCGTGTTGAGCAAACAAATACCCCAAATGTATAGCGTCGACTTGAACATGATAGTTTGGGTGAGTGAAGACTGATCGGTCAATCTGTGACGAGATCAGCCAATTCGCTACAATTTGCGCTCATTCAATTTGACATTTTTTCTCCTATACGTTCTGATCAATATTTGTAAAAGCATTCTCATTATTCGTTAAACAACCTCCAAATTGAATCATTCGTTCTTCCATCTGATGGTAACTGTTTGTCATCACCACTGAAACTCTCTCCGGTTCTCTTCACAGTACTCCTATCATCACACCTTCACTCACAATTTATGTAACACCCATACACTAACCTTGAGAACACACTATTATAGCATATGCAGAAAATGCGGTTTTAGGTTACGGAGTGTCTATTGGATTTTCCTTGCTCGCATTATCTGATGGCTTCTCTGAACTACTAATTTGGTCACAGTCAAACTTACCGGTGTTTTAGTTTCATATATGAACAGATACCAATAGAAGTAAAGCTGTTTCCAGCCCCTGTTTGTCCCTATCTATATGATGTATATAACTAGCATGTTTTACGTTTGCGACTGATGAGAGTAAATGAAATGTTAACATATCGCAATATGTCTTCTTTCTGCTCTGATGAAGTGGTTAAAGGGAACTCAGTGTTTCAAGTAAATAGTGGCCCGCAAAATCTCCAGAGATCTTTCCTATCAGATTCTTGATTTTTCGCCATTTGATTGAAAACATCTTGGCATTTGTTGTTGGGACCTGGATCACTCTTCTGATTGTGGAGAAAGCGCTTATCTCGGCATTGTAGTCACCGAAATTTTACAGACTAGTATAAGCTTGCAATGTTTGTGCACACCTGTATCTGTGTTGAACGATATTAAACGAGCGTAGTACAGATGAAGAAAGAAATATATGAAAGCGTTCGTTTCAGAAATAGCAGGGATTAGCGATATAAAATATGGTAAAGCGATGTAAGATTAGGTCATAGGAGCAAACATAACTCGGACATGAGAACTGATGTATAAACCAAGCGCACTTCAACAGTTAATAACTTGCTGAAACCAGCATTAGGGGATCTTAAATCGTCTCAGGGTTGTTCAGGGGATTCGGACCGGCATCGCGAATGCGTACATCAAGTCCTCTAATGATGTCATGGGGAATTCAGCTAGGATGTTCCAGATTGAACATGTTTCCCACACTGAAAGAATGTTTACGATGTGGACAATGTATAAGGTGGCTGCGATTTCAACGTATGATGCGGACCGAGTTTAAAGATGTGCTTCAAAGAATATGACCTTGATGTAGGTCAAGGTAAGATAACGTCAATGGCATGTAGAGAATCGGCCCAGTTTACGAAATCCTTCTGCGTAAGAATTTGGAAGAAATGTATAAGACGGCACGAAAATCACGTTGACTTGTTTCTTATGTCCATTTGGGGAAACATGGAACCCTTGGGGAAATTGCCAAATCCGCCTTCAATGTGGAATTCTAACTCCGGATGTGTAAGATGGGAGCAAACAGTTATAATTACGAGAACAGAGTTGACTTCATTCTCAAGCAGCAGACATGTCGGAAACAAATGTAGATGTTCCTGGACCATCCTCTACTCCATTCAGAAAACTTGAAACACTGTCCAGTTTTCAGCGATATGAATATCTTATTAAAACTACAATGTATGACGAGCACGTCTTAGTTGAAAGCAGTAGAAAGAATTTTGTTGAATAACTTATGGATAATGAGTTTTTGTGCGAAAATAGCCGTGCGACTATTATACGACCGCCCTTCCCTCCATATTCGCTTCAGAACAGCTGCCCAGTGGACCGTCGAGCTGTGCGCCCTGGCACATTTTTATACTTGGTAAGTCAAAAAGCCCCACAGGTTTCTTGAAAGTGAGATTCAGACGATGGGCCAGCCAGTCCATAACCCTAACCTGTGTATGAACTATCCATCCCAGCCCCGTAATGCACGACGTATGAATTTAGACGTTCTCCGGAAAATTGCAATCCGTTCCCGAATTTCGGAAATGCGAAGCAACGGTATTTTTCACTGTATGAACACCAGAATTTCATGTACTCAATACCACCTGATGTGGCCAGTTCACTCGCACCAGAAGCTGAAAATCTCCATCGTGTGCTCAGTAACCGTTGATTAAGGCACAGTTCCCCATTTTGAACGTCACGCCAGTGGTCTCTGTCCACAACGGGACCATTCAAGTTGTCTTCTCTCAACTGGATCACAAGTGGTGACTTCGGGGAACATGAACTTTAACCCCCAATGAGGGATGTATCTTTGCTGTTTCAAGTCTAATCAAGAAAACTTACATGCTCCAAAACTGCACATCAACGTGCAGTTTTTGTTTGGCGTCCATCGGTCGGTTCTTATATGGACAGTAAATGCCGAGTTGGGAATGCGTAGCACATCTTGTTACATCGATGGTTTATCATGGTACGCGTCATTTGCCTCACTTTGCTAAGATTGATGGTCATCCTCTTGGCTTTGCTTGCGTGATGTTTTTCGGTCTTCAGCCAGTGTGCGGCTGCATTTCTGTACATATTTTCGATAAGCCCCCAATGTATTCAGTTTTCCCTTATCAAAATCGGTAAGTGAATCCCCGCGATGACATTACGCGGACGTGCACGTACGAATGAAGAGCTATTATAAGTCCGGCATCGTCTTTGTGACGGCAAAAGATGCCTAGCCTACGCAGTCGTTCGTAGCCCAAAAACCAGCTGCAATACACGTGTAAGCCACAACGAACGCATACACTATTTCACTCGGTTGATATGTCTCCGTATCTGCTATGAGTAGTACAAAGTTACTTACATTGTTGATACGTCCCGCAAAGTATGTATACACATTTCCAATCATCACTCCCAATTGCCGGTCCCCAGACGTTCAGGACAGTTGTTAATGTCAGCTGGTGGATCTTTCGAT
>LOND01002727.1:35339-46214 GCA_014220965.1 Paragonimus kellicotti | reverse complement strand
AAATGCCGAGTTGGAATGCGTAGCACATCTTGTTACATCGATGGTTTATCATGGTACGCGTCATTTGCCTCACTTTGCTAAGGATTGATGGTCATCCTCTTGGCTTTGCTTGCGTGATGTTTTTCGGTCTTCAGCCAGTGTGCGGCTGCATTTCTGTACATATTTTCGATAAGCCCCCAATGTATTCAGTTTTCCCTTATCAAAATCGGTAAGTGAATCCCCGCGATGACATTACGCGGACGTGCACGTACGAATGAAGAGCTATTATAAGTCCCGGCATCGTCTTTGTGACGGCAAAAGATGCCTAGCCTACGCAGTCGTTCGTAGCCCAAAAACCAGCTGCAATACACGTGTAAGCCACAACGAACGCATACACTATTTCACTCGGTTGATATGTCTCCGTATCTGCTATGAGTAGTACAAAGTTACTTACATTGTTGACACGTCCCGTAAAGTATGTATACACATTTCCAATCATCACTCCCAATTACCGGTCCCCTGACGTTCAGGACAGTTGTTAATGTCAGCTGGTGGATCTTTCGATTTGTTTCATGCCCCTCATTAACGACTTTGTGCAGTGTGCAACGTCATAATAAGGAGTTCACACACAAACCATGGTGATTTTGACTGGACCATGACATATCTGACTTTGAAGTTACCCGACGGTTCTATGACCTTAGTAACGTTTTCTTCTAGGATATTCCACGTCACTGTTGAGGTGAGCGGCAGCCCGAGCCACAGTACCTTTTGGTCAGGCTCATGGCTGATATGATGATGATGATGATGACCGTGGATCAACACATCACCCTGATGGCACCATGACAACCTGAAGTGGTTGCATAACTTTGTCACGACTTTTTTATATTTTCTTATATAATTTACCTTCTAACGAGGCATCTCGACGACATTCAGACTACCACTTTGTGATAAATTTTTTTCATTTGTCACAAAAGGTGTTTGATGTCGATTTTCTAATAAGGTAATGATGCTGGCAAGATGGAGGTTGGAAGATAACATTCCTGTTGGTATATTTTGGTAATTTTTACCGTTATTAATACGAAGCGATTTCGTGATAAATTACGATGTTGTTATATCCGAGTCTCATTCCTCAGACAAGACATCCGGAGAATGACTATGGATAGATAGGCAAACAATGTAAAAAAACACCTGAACACGGCGCAAACTTTTATGACATCGTATAATTAATACTGCATACAAAGCAGGCGTTCTAGAGCATCTTCTGGGTGCCTTCAAGGTGAGTTCCAAGTAATTTGGTCTTGTTCATCGCATGAAACAACAGGCTCTCTAGTTCCATTCAGGCTTGTTTGGTTAGTTCTTATCTTTTTTTGATAAATTTTCTGGAGTATTCCACCTCGTTGTTGAGGTGAACGGTATTTCAGACTGCGGTACTTTCTGGCCAGTTTCGTGATCGTTACGGATGAGTGAAATGTTACAACACTCCCAGAAACCTCGTGGGAATACCTTTGAAATTTCACACCATTCTCGTCTCGGGAGATCCTTTTACTCGTACCACTCATTCATAAATGTGCACGACTGCTTGCCAAAGATGCCCCCTTCCATGCACTACTTACGGACCGTTTCAGCAACACCAACTGAATTCCTACTTGCCGTTGCATATAATTGTAACGTTCAACGGTACGGGGATTATTTATCCCAATGTGACTTATGATGGGGACAAGTGGTCGCAGAATGAATTGTTCATAGAAAGAAATTGTAAGGTTTTAGTTTGAAGATCGTCTGATTCAATAAACAGCGGTTTATTTGTGTGCCCACCGATACATTGACCCGAGAAATGGATCCTGGCGATTTTATTTTCCGAAATTATGTTCATGTTCATATGGATTGGGACAGAAGTAAGACCGAACAGCAACCGATCAGTGTGCTATTCAATTAGCGATCACGTAAACAGGTCTAGTCAAGTGTAATGAATCCAAACACTGTGCACGGTAAGTTATGTAGTTGAGGAATGAACATGAAGTAAATAATTTGAAGAAAATAAGACGAATTGACTCAGTAGTTCGTCGTAGTTCGGAGTTTTCACCACAATATATGAAGGTAGTTGCAATGGATTTGATCTGTCCTCCTGCTGCAAAAAGATTTCGAATCCATCACGTAGGTAATCGTGGACACGGATAAATCCGGGGATAAGCTGAAACTAGTGCAACATGCAAACCGGCCGTTTCTAATTCAGTTGTCTGTTACACTCGCGGACCAGCTTTGGACAACGTAGAAACACCGGAGAACAGAGTTCTTCCCAAGTAGGGGTTTCAGCAACAGTCGTGTAAAAGGAAATAACACGAACAAGTGAAAACCCTAGATTCAGTAAAACATGCACACACGACCTACACAAACGAATACTACAATGGTGCTAACAACACAATCTGTGTTCGCTCGATAGTTTTGATTGCGCTATATAAAAGACGGTAGCTTCCGTTGTTTTTCAACGTCCCAGAAATTAGCGCACTGAGGACACGGAGTAGAGGAACGAACGACTAGCGACCTTCAAGGAAAGTGTATTTTTCAATTAGCATGTTTTAAACACTAGTGTACTTAAGGGATGTAAAAGGTGCGAAGAATAATGAAAGTTAGGAGTTACAAAATGGTGTGCAAACACTACACAAATATCCCATTCAGGCACCTTGATAAGTGAGTATTCAATTAAAATAAATCCCGTATATTCAACAAACAAAAGACAGGTAACGTTATTTGCTGAAGTCGCGTAATGACATGATTTCAGTATGAAATTATGAGAACAGCAATATCGAAAAGCGAAATCGGCTGGTACATTTTCGTAGTTGATACAAAATGAATGAGGTTGGATCTGTGTCAAGCTGAAGTCAAAATAAGACTGGCTACGTGCAACTAACTACGGAAATCAACTTGCAAAACTGTCTGGTTTAGAGGATGAGTTTTGTCAAATAAAAGTTTTGACTTAAAATTTGTAAGTTGTAATGTAATGGGAAGCAATAAACATCAACTGATTCTTTACAAAACGTGCCAGTATGACGTGAAAGATGCTCTAAAGATCTAGCAAATATATAGAACTGTAAAAAAGACTGGTAATTAGTACTATTCGTGAGGAGGGGGGGGGGGCGTCGAGTCCGTACATTATGAAACCGACTGGTTAAGTGATGTGGAACGCAGATCGACTTGCCACATGGCTGGTAAAATAGTCACTGATACAAAGTGACTATGTGGTATAACTCCTATACACTGTACAGAAATAAAAGCAAACGACTTGTTATTGGCATGTGTAGAATGGTAACCATGACATGCCTACAAGCACAACAAGTAGTACGTAATCACACGATGGCAACCCGATAGGCGGCCTCAACCACTTTTAGGTAACGTTCACGCTGAAACGTGATCATCGCCACAATGCAGTTCGACACGGTGCCGGCCTGGCTGAGTTTGTTCAAAAGAGAACTAGACAACTTCGGGAATCGTTCCTAAGTAATCATCGCTTGACATTCACTGATAATTTGATGGGATAAAAAGTAGACAGTGTCAAATGCAAACAGACCTCAGCCCTATTAGCGGTCCGCGTAGAAATATTCTGTCTAAAAAGGATGATATAGGGGGTCAGATACATCCTATTGGAATGAATCTTCGGCAGGAAACATTTACAAACAAAGGTTCAACGGTGTGTCGCCATCGCCTGACTGACTTGAATTAGGTACAATTAATAGTGCAGAACAGTGAAAGCCAAAGAGGCAAGTGTTCCTTTTAAAGTTGGTTGGTTGTGCGCGAGATGTAGACACCCAGATTTTACACATCGAAGTCAAACAGAAAGAAATCAGGAAAATAGGTCCCAATACTACTCCCCGTCTGCCGATAAAATAGAGCCCGATTTGGTCTTCATGAATGTGTGGCAACCAAATATCAATGTCATTAACTGATGCATTGCTGTTGATGAACATGATGAAAATGAAACGGGTCACCGAAAGAGGCAAACCAAACCTAAGTTCAGATCGTCTCTGCGAGAAACAGCCATAAATTGTCAGCAAGCAGTAACTACTGGATATTTTCCATCACCTGGATTGCTGATGTCCGACTGATTAGTAGATCCACAAATAAAGTTCACGTCCGAGGATTAGAATGAGCATATAAAGAAACGATATTGAAACCAAAAACTAGCAGGATCAAGTGCATCTTCATTGGAACGACTTGATGAAAGACGTCCAAACATACGATGGACCTAAATGCGATGTACTGACTTGAAAATAACCAGGAGAGAAATGACGCTACCACTTTATTTGGATTGGAATGAAGTTCAGATGAGAAAAGCGTGCCACATGTGGTTAGGTTTTGAAAAGCACTACTAAAATTATAGACAAGCGCACATCTAGTACAAATGACGGAAACGAACAGAGATAGAGTGAACGCCAGCATATCAGATGAGAGCCTGAAAAACAGGTTGTGTAAACGTAGACGGTGACGTTGAGGATAATGAGTGAAGGGAGAAAATCCGTACCACATCAAAGGAGATATAGGCAACGCAGTGAGCAAAGTCAATGGAGTTTGATATACAAGGTAGACTGGCCAATTTCGAAAAGGAACGGAGATCGAATGAGTGGCTAAGCCAGTCTTGTACAATCACCTGATGGGAAACCACCGCTTGGACAGCATGAAATCAAGCATGAGAAGCAATGGAAATCCCAGGTTCAACAACTAACACTGGGGTCGATTAAAATCACGTCTGAAAAGAATAGACAAGGTTTGGAATGGGGGGCAGGGCAATCGGAGAGACACGAACAAATAAAATGTGTACACACACAGAAGCGCTTATATGTCCGGATTCTTATTACAGCGGAAAGCGATAGATCAAGAAGGCATAGCCCAACCACATCAACGAGAGTGCAGGTATTTGGGAAAACGGGCTACGATGTTCAGAAAATGAACGCGCAAACGCCTTCTGAGTCTCATCCAGTAGAAGAACCGGTAGCGAAAGTTTAATAACAGCAGACCACTCGGCGACGTTCAAGGCGGAGATTTGAAAAATCCGCTGTGAAAGGATGGGATAAAGAATCAACCAATTTGACTTAAGTTGCACAGAAATTAAGGGAAATGGAGAAACAACGCATAGCCCGCTATCGATGAGCAGAAGACAATTGCGCCGATTTGTGAGGAACGGAAAATTCGTATTAATGACTTAAAATATGTAAACCGGATGTAACGCTTGCTTAGTACGGCTGGTGCCTATCAGCGCATGTCGGTACACAATACTTCGTACTACCTCTTTACTAGTAACAGGTTGGTCTAAATAATCAGTTTAGAATTGCTTGCCCAACAAAATGGCCAACATCTAATTTCAATAATACCGTGTAGCACCTGCGATCGGAACACAGAGTAGCAAGCAACCCTCTACTCCATAGGACAAATTACTTCTACTCAACCTTCAGCTGTAATAAAGGAGCGACTGGGTTAAATGCTGTGTAATAACTGGTGGCCCACAACCAACTGTCACCTATCATAAACAGTGAACGTTGGTAATTCTGTCGGATTAATCCGCCTAGGCACTGTTAATATTCAGTATAAATGGTTTTGAGTAACGGTAACAGCATCCTGGGTTCCACCCTAGTCAATCCAGATTGCAAACCAACACAATATAGCCCACATGGAAGAGTATGCCGGGCAGAAAGAACTATTACTATGAGCAAAAAGAAGACTGAGTGAAGTGAAGGTGGCCGAAACGAACCTAATATGTGGACGAGAAGAAAAGCCGTCGAATGAAAAATGTAAGTTGACTAATCTGCAATTTTATTATTGCGACTATGACGGTTACAGTGAAAAGTCTTCGTTATTGCTCGACTCCAACTAGCGTCACCGCCGATCGCATGGTTCCCAATACACAAAATGTATGCCTCTAGGTTATTCCACGTCACTATTGTGGTGAGAGGCGGCTCGGGTAACAGCACTTTCTAGTCAGACTTGTGACTGTTGTGAACGAATGAATGATTCTCAATAAAGTGAATAACGTCCTTGCTAGTCAAAATTAGACATTGGCATAAAGTTATCAGCACAACGAATAGATTACCAACGGGAGAGAATTCCGCAATTGGATAGTCCGTCAGACGACAGCCTATCGTGTACATTCTGAAACAGATTTAGGTGAGCCATTGAGCTGTTTATATAATCAACCCAACAGATACGATGTTTCCATAAGGTAACCGATTGACAACGACATCTAGTGTTAAACAGGGATCATATGGAAGCGTCGTATATAGTTTACTCCAGATCATAAAGAGCAAAGCGTGGTGGGTATGCCATTCAAACAGACAGCACAGTTGTCCGGAGAACACATACAGACCTTGAAACTCACCGCAAACACGTCAATGTAGAGAATCGCGAAGTGGAGAACCATGCTGATTGAGATGGCAATCATCAACCAGATATTCCTCCAGGGGGGCATGGCGATCAAAGACTGGTTCTCAGAGAGGCTGGATGGGAATTGTAACAAACAGGTCACGAGGCGGATAAGGGACGATGAGCACGAGTAGGTTGGAAACAGACAAAGTGTAACAAGAATATTGGAAGAACGCAAAAGAGAAGCACGTGGATTGGATATCGATTCAACGAACAATAAGCTTATAAACAGCTTATGTGTTTTACAGACCAAAACACCTCCTTTCAAAATGTTAACCAGTGTGAAGTATTAATTATCCCGTGCAAACGAACAACCGCGAGTTGTGTGCACGGCACGGATAGAGCGATGCCCAGACAAGATCTGGAATGAGCAAGCAGGCGTCAGGCTGAATGCAGTTGGGCGAATTGTTTATGGTCAAATGTTCATAAGGTAAATACCTAGTACAGTGTCGTTTCAATCCCTGGGCATTCTGAACAAACAAGAACGTACAGTACCCGGGACGCCGAGGTGTCACTTGATAGTCAACCACAAGCAAGCTAGTCACACTGTTATCGGGTATCAGTGGTGTGGATGCACTTAGGAAAATGCAGTCAGACGTTTCGGAAGCAGGCTGAGCCTGCAGCGCGTGGTAAATTCAAGCGTAATTACGACAAATATTAAGCGATCAAATTTTTAGGCGGCTTACCATCACCAGATCTACTTGGGAATCTAAGAGCGTATTTGACACGTAATCAGTAAGTATAATTATAAGAATCTGAAAACAAGTCGAGTGTCAATTCGACTCCATGGAATAGACATGGTCAATCGGAAAACACAAGCAAGCGAAAATAAGGGGTGAAATGCCAGAGCAAAAGGTGTAATGATAACAAATAACAATAACGTCTCACATTGCAAGAGATTTTGAAAATATTCTAGTCCCTGCTTATTTATCTGGAAACAAGGTTTAATAACAGTTACAGACGATTACAACAACCAAAACAGTATAGCTCTGACTACGGTTTAGAAATACAACCCCCAGGGTATTCGGTCAACGACGTTTATCTCCTGGGACCTAGCCAGAAAATCGAATACGGCCAACAGGAGGAAAAAATTAGGTGATCGTTTCTTCAAGTCACCCAAGCCAAGTAATGAGCCGTTCACTGTGCCATTTCCTCAGACATAATCAGGGAACGCAACCGAGACGTGATGCGCCCGAACCATCTTAACTGGTGGCGTGACTATGTACTTCGAGTAAAAAGAGACCATCTATTTCCAACATACTTTGCCGTACATTTCACATGGTACTGCCATCACAAATGGACAATGTTTCGCGAGTAACGATGATTAAAAACGGTGTCTACGAATGTCACTGACGCGGAACGGTCTCACAATTGCACAGCAACGTCGTGCGCACAGTCGCGTTATACACCGTGAAATTCGGTGAGGTGCACGTCATGCTGGCGCCAGAGTTGTCTCAAGCAAACGAATGCCAACCGAACCTTAACGGTGCGTATAGAGATCTCTGCTCAATTGTGATAACACCCGAGGTAAACGGGACTTTCGTCTAAGCCTACGCTGTTCACACCCGGAGTGAATGTAGGACTAGGCTTCTGCCAGCCATGGAAAACTACTTTGCAGCTAAAAGGCACAGAGCATGTATCACATCGTGACATCTCAGTCGTCAGGTGATCTGGGGATATTCTGTCACCAAACTAAGTGAAATCATTGTCATAATCTACGCGTACGACCGTTCCTTCAGAGAGGAGCTCCATGTCATTGCTTTGTACAGAATATTGTCGACTGGAAAGTTGAAGAGAACTAAAAACAGGACAACTTTACTGTACCCGTCTGGAAACTATATCTGAGAATTGACTATACAGTGCCCTCGGGATGAAATCCGTTCTCCAACAAGTGATTTCAAACAACAGCTCTGCCAACAAAATCGAAGGCTGTCGTGATGTCTAATGGCACTACTAATGTTGATCGTTGGTGGACACAGCGGTGTCCGAATGGTTGACGGAGGGCCTGCGCGAAGGATAGTTTGCTCCTCGCAACGCTACTCTTGAAATAAACTGCCAAGGATAACGGACACCAACGGTCTAGGCGCAACTGAAAACAAACCGATCCCTCAGTGGTTGGTGCGAACGTTGAACAGACCATTCTTGAAAATGGAAGTGGCTACCGAATTCTCACAGGACCTTAGTATTCTAAAATTTGGATAACACATTGTACAGTTTGCCAACAGGCGTATCTTCAGCAAGTGTAATAGGGCCGGAGGAAAGTCGCGTGAATTGAGAGCTATGTGGCACATAAGAATCCGGATATCTGCTTATGTAGGAAAAAGCGCAGCATATTGCCATAATCTAAGGTGGCTGGAGTAGAGGACCAGTTGAAGTGCGATCGGAAATGTTCCGTCGAGCGGCCCAAGTATCTTAGCAGGATGCATAATAGTGAACAGCTCTTCTCGCAAGCTACTTCACTGGGGCCAGAACATTCAGCACTGATGGTTCAGGTAACACGGAATAGCATAAAAGTAGTTCCGGATGTGGCAGCTGAATTCATCCTGACTTCACGTTTTGTTTATCATACTTTTTGATCTATTTATAAGCTTTTTACGCAGTCATGCATTAAGGCACTGTCATCGGTTGACATTGACCGACGTGTGTGAAGAATCTCGGTGAAATGCTGTGGTTGAGTGTTGACGACGTACTAGAGGTATTTATGAGCACGGACGTTCTCTCAGTACATCGTGATGGTAATTAGGTCCATACGGCGGTTGCTACTTGGTCAAATGGAAGCAAAGAGCTCGTCTGTCTGGATTACTTTGTCAACTGTTTCGGTTGTGAATCACTGAAAAGGACATTCACTATCACTGTTGTCCTATCAGAGTGACCGGATGATGGCGCATTGACCGGCCGATACAGTCCTGATAATGGGCTTCAATTGCCTCACAACGACAATGGCACTGTTTTTCGGATAAATGCATTCCGGATGCTTCGCTTGCGTTTTGTCTAATAGGGCCGGGTGTTCGAAGCATGGTGTCCAGTCAAGTGAAGTGACATACGCGATGAGCCCATGTGATGATCGACTTACTGAAGAATGAACGGTATTTGGCGAAGGACGTCCAGGCGATCGATGTTGACAGACGAGTATACATTAGCACAAATGAATCGAATTATCAGCGACAGCCGTGCTCACTTTCGTACCAGCTATGAGCCATCTAGTCGACGGTAACTTCTACTGTACAGTACTGTGACCATCAGTTAATTTTTGATCCCTGTGGTCTGCGAGCCGGAAACCGCCTATGCATCATCATCATAGACAGCAATACATCAGTGGTTCACACTGATGCTTAACTGCCACACAACCACGGAGGGAAAAAAACTATATAGGAAGAGAGAAGAAAAAAGGGGAGGGGAAGTGGACCTAACTACTAAAAATAGCTACGTCTATATTCAAACATACAACATCAAGGCGCCTACACCTTGCAAACAAACAACCGAGCTGTAAGTGAAAGTAAGGCGTCATCAGCTAAGCATGATTACATCATATGTTGGTCGACAGTTTGTCTGGGTTTCATGCGTTAATGTGTGAGTTTCTGCCACTTCTGCAGTCACAGCTTAGAAAGCTGCCTTAGTGGTACTCACTCCGAAGATCCTAATAGCTGTTGGATTCAAATCTCAGGCCATTCAGAAAGCAGGTACTGTAGCATGCGGCACAGGGGTACATGGGCTAAACAAACATTGGATCTCGGAGAAATCCCTAGAGTCGTTAGAAGCCAGATGGAACATTCCTCCTGGAGGTTTAGTAACAATGTCTAGGGAAGAGAGAGATATCCATAAGAAACTGAAATGTAGTCCAAAGACTGATCTTGAAGCTTGGTTAGTGGAAAAAGTTAAGGAAATGGAGACCGCTTTTGCCTCAGGGAACACCGGCAAACTCTTTAAGCTGATCCGTGCCACTGGTCCCAGGCGACCGTCTGTCAGTGAAGCTATCAGCGAGGTTAGATGGTACACTAGTCTGTAAGAGCGTTGGAGCAGAACACTTTGAGGGTCAATTTAGTTGGCCTGCTGCTTCTATTGCGTTGCCGCCACAAACTTGTGATGTAGCACCCTGGTCGGTAGATTTGGAACCACCCACTGAGACTGAGGTTTCGCAATTGCCTTTCGGCTCTCAAAATCGTAATAGGGCTGCTGGCCCAGATGATCTCATGCCGGCACTTTTCAAAGAAGGTGGAGAGGCGTTAGTAAGGCATTGACTCAGTTGTTTCAACTTGTGTGGACGACGGAGACCATCCCTCCGTGCTGGGGTCACTCGATAATAGTTCCCATATTTAAGAAAGGAGCCCGGGGCTTTGCGAAAACCATAGAGGAATTAGTTTGACCCCAGTCATTTCAAGGGTTCCGGCATCCACTGTACTCCGTCGACCATCTGCAGTTCGGGAGTGGAACATTAGGGAAGAACGGGCAGGGTTTCGCTGCCGTAAAGTAATACAGCTCTCACTGTTG
>LOND01002727.1:3462-35008 GCA_014220965.1 Paragonimus kellicotti | reverse complement strand
AAGTGGCAGAAACTCACACATTAACGCATGAAACCCAGACAAACTGTCGACCAACATATGATGTAATCATTGCTTATCCCAACGCAATACAAAGCATTGTTATAAACACCTCCACTTAAGGATGTCCCGATAACCACCTTATGTCTGGACATCATTCTGCCGTGATCCGGTGTCAGTTCAAGGTACCTCACGGGGTTTCCCTGATATTGCTGCTGAGTGATCCAAACTGAACGGATAGCGCCGGTGCGGTGGAGCAGAAAAAAATGAAAACATACCACCAGAATCCCAACAGTATACAAGTGCTCATGCTGACAGGCCTTTTGCCCAAGTTGGGTCGGCCGGTGAACCACGATAGCCAGAACATAGTGAGATAATGAGAAAGAGAAGGTGTGACCGAAATAGAACATACATCTGCATTTTGAAGAATCAAATCACCTTGATGCACAATGAACAATCGTTGATCAGACTAGATTAGAATGCCTGTCAGTCAGTCCTCGCACAGCATTGAGATTTTAGTGTGATGCTACCGCTTCCATTACCCGTCCCATCGCGCCAGTACAATTTGTTTGGTTAAGACCAATCTGAAGCTACAGAACAATACCAGAGAGGCTCCATGAAACAACCTAGACCGATAGTGAGTTATGGGAAAGTGGTATCGGAACACCTAAACGCGGATGTTACCCCAGCCAGGATTGTACAGGTATAACGGGCGACCAGGGTTAAATAAAAGGGTGTGATAATAATGATGAGGAACATACCTGTTCAGAGCATTGAACATTTCAATGAGTACCAAAACTGAAAGAGCCATAGTCATCGGTTTGGGACTGGAGAACACCGAGCAAGGAACACCGATAAATGAAGATGGTTCCAGAGAGCACTGCAAATGATGTGTCTATACAGAAAAGAAGTGTAAAAAATGAAAACGTTAACCAATGCTTGAGAAGATTAAATCTGCATTACAACAGTCGAAAATACGACGTTCACAGTTAATGTACACGTAAACCATCCGTACTGAGTCGTACTCGAGTATCCTGGATCAAGCCACTACTGAACCTGATAAGAGCTCATGAAAATTAGAGTAACAAATACAAATTTACGGCTGTATAGCCGAAAAAAATTGAAATTCATTGGGAAGGATTTACAACACACATGGACCTTCGTTACTGACTATGGCGCAACACTATGTTCTAGAGCGTTTCCAATCATCAACCTAGCATGCAGCACGTCCCAATCTTAATGCAGTGAGATAGACAAGGCCTTTGTTGACACGGACACCACCGTCATCTCGTCGTCATCCGATATATTCAAATCGTCAGCAGCCGCACAGCGCAAAGCGACAAACGTTTCACCGGCGAAAACAATCAAACCACCGTGTAGTGAACATTTTATTACCACCGTTAACGGTGACAAAACGGGAAGTTGACCAAAATAAGTTCACAAACTGATCGCACTGCATATAGCATCAGTAAAATCGATATACCTAAACCGAAGACGATGGGGAAATTATACGTAGCTTGCAAAATGATGGGACATGTCTCCCGGCTGACTGGTTGATAACCGGCCGTCCACATGGATGTGCCATGCCCTCACAACGTCCATAAACACCACGTTAGTAACAAAACAAGCTAACGAGACGATGTTTACTTGGCAGATGAGGTGAACAATAGTACCAAGAGACAACGAAGATAGAGTGGAAACCAATGCAAAGTTGCAACACCACTTTTTCACAATAACCATGAACCTAATCAGAAAGAACTGTGGCTCGGACCGCCTATCACCTCAAAAGTGACGTGGAATATCTCACAAGAAGAAATTTTGCCGAGTAACAGTGATAATAACAACAATGCTGTTAATAAAAACAATTACTATACGGAGGAACTAGAACGCAGGCACGACATTGACTGCGGCACATCGCCATCCCGGATACCATTTCTAACCAGCGATTCAGGTGATCATGAGGACCCCAGCCAGGCAAGTGATACCTACTCACTTGGCTCAATAGTGCAGCTAAGGTCTACATATTGTCGTGACCACGGTGTTGGCTGACCAACACGCGGTTTTACCCAACTGTTCGTGGTCTCAGTATACAATGCCCGGTATCACAACTATTGCAGGATGTGCAACACGATTAGGTGACAACTTGATCGCGCATCCCAAGCGTTCAGGAATACGCGCCCGCGCGAACGACCATATTGCTCACGCGGCCGCGACTATCAAGTCACACTTATGATGCCAGCGCCGGAACTTGGCAGAGAAGTACAACAGTATGAGCTACCCAACAGCACGAGTCGAAATCGTGCTTATATCTTGTGTTGTGAACAGGCTAAGTTTCCTAACCACAAAACAAAACAGAACGCAGACAAAGCATCATAGGCCATTCCTTTCAGCGACAATCGAACGTCTTCCTGACGCCACAGATGACGCAGGTTGGCAAAGGCAACTCGTGCCTTTGCTATCCTCGTTGATATCTCATCAGCAATATTACAAGCTGATGAGATAGTGCTACCCAAGTATGTGAAACTGTCCACAGTCTCAAGTGGATTACCTGCAATAAAGAAAGTAGGAGTGGAAATGCCCCAGTCTTGAAGTAACACTTTGCACTTTGAAGGTGCGAAGCGCATTCCATACAAACCAGCCCGGTCACTCACTTTGTCAGTACGGTCTGCATACCATCGGAAGAGGAGCTAAGTAAGACAATATCATCCGCATAATCCACATTCGTCAATCTAGCGCCAGGAAGAAGATCAATACGAAGCACACTCTCTAGAATGTCGTCTAGGACAAAACTGAACAGAAAGGGCGAATATGGACACTCTTGATGAACACCACCTGAAGTGATGAACGACCGGCACAGTGGTCCATAAATACTCTCACTCTGCTTTCAAAGCGAGCATACAGTGATCTCAACAGATTCACGTATTTCCTGGTACTTCTCTGTTACGCCCTTGCGGAGACGACACTTCCAGAGAACAGTACGAGCAACCGAATAGAAAGCAGTCATTGGGTATAAAAAGACCACGATCGTCGGCTCCCTATAAGAAGGCCGATGCTCCAAGATCCACTCACAAGAGTAAAAATATGACCAAGCGCCCACGATCGGACAGGGAATCCAGTCCTTTTACGTATCGCTGTCTCCTGCTCGGGACTTAGTGAGTCGCAGATCATTTATAATGGCCCAGGACTGAGTCAGACTGACGCAACAAGCCACGGCAGGACCCGATGCTTCTGTGGTTATCACATAGACATCGGGGTACATTTTTGAAAACGAGAATTACTGTTGGTAAGCACCAATCACGAGGTATCATTACGGTTTCCCATATCGCCTGTAGAAGTTTTGTCAGTTCTCATATCAACCTCCCCCTCACCATCCTGGAAAAGACAGCAGATCTGGTCCAGGAGCCTTGATACACTCCAGGGCCACTTCTGCTTCCCATGGAAGGCCGTCTGCAATATCATCACTGACTATTCGAGTCCCGTCGTGTCTATACGCACTGGCTGAGACCAACCGAACTGTTCCTCTAAATGTTCAGTCCACCTGTCAAGTCGGCGCGATTGGCTGGTGATAAGTGAACCATCTTTTTCACATATGGTCTCACTTACACCAACTCGACGACCAGTACAACCACGGAATCAGGGAAAACAGCCTTTCTGCTATCCCCAGATAGAAAAACCGTTCCACCTCCGACTCTCCGACCAAGTGATGCTCACGGTCTTTGCGCAAGCTTTTAGTCAGCTTGCGTTTCAAGTTCTCGACGGTCGTCATCATATTCAGAACCAGGTGGGATCGAGCGACGCTTGTTCATGAGGTTTATCGACGTGATGGAAATCCAGTTCTGTCGCAACTGAACAGCTCCTTCGGAACATACCTCTTCACAGCATGTTTCATAGCTGCAGCGATTTGTTCCCAGTGTTCGTTAGGATCTTCACCTGACTCGAACTGAGCAATTTGCTCACTAATGCTTCCTGGTAAGCGTTCTTTACACTCTCCTCACTCGAATGCCAGTTAAGTATCTTGCATTTACGAGCGTATGTCCTCTGGGCAAATGACAAAACAAAACGGGCACGCACAACAGCATGGTCCGAGTCCAGGTGGTTGCTCCAAAAGGCACGACAGTCCTTAACAGAGTGGCGCCACCTGTAACTGACTGCTATATGATCCAACTGTGTCCACGGCTGAGAAGCACACGGAGGTCTCCATGTAACACAGTGTTCTTCCTGTGTTGGAATGCGGTGCTCGAAATATAGAGACCATGAGAGGCAAAGCTGAAGCAGTCTCTCATCACTGTAAATGCCTTGTGCCGGGACATCAAACACACACCCAGCCGCTTTTCCTCTGAAAAAGGACGACCAAGCTGAACATTAAAATCGCCCGCTAGTATGATGATGTCTGAGTGTTTAGTTCTGCTTCAGAAGGTCAACGAGGGCGTCATAGAACGCATCCTTGGTATCATCCGAACAGCTGTCTGTTGGAGCGTACGCCGATATAATGAACACAACGTCTTTCTGATTTGCGTCGACAGACTTTTACCGATGTATTGAGTCTGACAGCGCACAAGCGACTGTTCACTGGGATCCAATCGAGCAAACATTGCTCTGCTCTGGAACTCAGTGCGATTCCCACTCCAGCTTGACCACGAGATTCAGCTTCGGCGTCACCAGAAACCCTGAGAGAGAAGCGCTTGGATCGACAGTTATCTAGAGATGAGCTCAAGTGCATAACGGTGCTAGAATTGTAGACACACGTCTCCGATACACAGCTCCAGACTTGAGAGGGTACTTGCCAATGGCTCAATGGTCTGACTCATCTAGTAATGAGGAGCTTGTCTAGCCCGTGAACGCAGTGAATACGACATTAACGCCTGATGCTGAGCACTGCTGTGCACAGTGGATGTACTCGAACCTACATCAGGCTTCTTAGATTACATCGGATGTTTTCTCCGCAGTGATTGATAGCAACGCGGTTGCACGGTCAATGGCGTTGTGGCGATCGAGTGATCTTTGGTTTGAGGGCATACCTTTCTAACCCTCTTCTTTCCTGATTCGGAAGGCAGCAGTGCCGCAACTATGGAAATAATTCTGCTGTATGTTCTTAGTATCGTGCCTCATTACCCACGCACTCCTACGCGATCAGTGATACGACATGTGTGCTTTTCATCAGACTGCTCTCTTTTGGCTTGTCTGACAAGATTGCATCTGGTACGACCAATTAACCCGTTCCACATGGTCTGTATGTTGTCTGTGGAGGAAGTAGGCGTAAGAATGTCGTCCGCGTCACCTTTATTACTATCAGTTCCGGTTTTGGGTTAAACCCGTGTATACTATGGTACAGGCTGCCGCTGGTTCTGACGTTAATCTACTAAACAGCGAATTAATAAGTGAAAAATGTATGACGGAGGAAAAAGTGTGGATACTGACGGAGAAAAGCCAACAGCCTCATGGGTACAGGCGCGTCAGTGACTGTAACATACCGCCAAGCCCGACAGCGCTTCAAGCTAGCAATGTGGATGGTTTCGAACTCTCTAACCTAGCGTGCGGCTCCTACCAATCATGCTCGACCGGGCAGTGAAGGCTGTCACAACCCACGACCACGTTATCACGTGGCAAACGGCGCTCGACCATTCGGATGAAAATGACTTTCCCATTAATTTAGCTCATTTGACCAAGTAAGTCTTACGGTCCTTATACACTTTACAAAGTCCATGTTTCGGTCCCCAGTTATCACCGGCGTGCCTAGAGTCCGGTAGGACCAACGTTTACTGATGAACCCTGTCGAATTGGAAGAAACCTATCTTAGTCATATTTGCAACCTCCCTTTGGAACGGATAAACTTGCAACCGGTTCGCACAGTTGACATTTCTATCCAGTGCTCGCTCGGAGCGCGCTACCGCTGCAACCTGGACACTTCGATAAGCGCTTCGCACAATCCCATTGCTCAATTTCCAATTGATAATACCACACTTGTGAGCAAATGATCTTGAAACAAACGACAAAGTAAAGCAACTATGAACAACAGCAGTTTACATCCACCGTCGAGTTGTACAAAGCAGTCTCCACATGACGCAATGATTTTATGTGCCGAAGTGAGGGACTCGGTAGTTAGGATCAGTGAGATGGTCGCAATTGCAACAACGATGTACGAAACTTTAGGCCGTCTCAGAAAATTAAAAAGAGCATCGTAGAAAACGTTCTTGTTAGCATACTAATTACTGTTTTTACCAGTACAGAGTCGTGACTGTAAAACTAATTCAACAATATACTTACGGGACTGTACCCCACTATCAAAGCGCAAGCATGCGGTCAGCAATGCGGTATGCAACCCTATAGACGTAAATGGTTTTTGTCGTGCTGTTCTCATTAACCCATCAGACACGGATGTCTTTGAAGGGACAGGTCTGATCAGCACAACCCACTAAAGCAGCATAACACACAGGCCTAACCGCTACGTGCAGGCATCAGAAATGGTTCGAGTTGGTGTTTTCGATAAAAAGCATCTAATTTCGTTCACACTAGACACGTACGTGATATTTTAAACATACCAAAGCACGTGCGGCGCACAATAAAGCTACGGAAGAAATCATAAGCAAGTCAGTATACCAGAACTACCTATTACATTCTAATGTGAATGCTGATGCAGAAGACAATGTTGTCAGACATATAGTACACGCAAAGTGCACAAACGGGTTTAATCAACAAATGACAAAATGAAGTAACCATACAAAACGTACGGAATTCTTTAAATGTCCTTTGTTGACCGGAGAAAAGAAGCAAGGCTTGACAACAAAAACGGGTCAATACGGCAGCGATGTACTTGAAAGCAGCTACACTTGCTAAACTACAATCCCGATATTTTTGGCAGTGAATTATTGAATGAAGTTTTTAAGGTTCAGATCGTTAAAAAAAATGACTTAAATGCAACAGCACTCAATCATGGAACCGTTCATAGGAACTACAGAAGTTCATGTCCCTTGTACTGTACACATTATTGTAAATGCACACGGTACGAGGAACAAAAGTGACAACAAGAAATTTGAAGATGGGAGGCGGGACTGGAAACAGTGGGGTAACAGTTGGCAATTTACCAGAGAACTTCAAAACTAGTACCACAGTTCGTAACGGATGTGAGAAGGAAAACAGAAAATCAACGACACGCTAATTACAGATTTAAGTTCTGCAGCATTAAAGACGAAAGGACTACAGTCGTCAGGAGAAAGCTGCTTACAGCAATACACATTTTTTTTAACTAAAATTCCTTATAAGCCAACCAGCACACCGCATTCCAACTGAAATATCGCATGCCCTAGTGGTGCAAGCTGGAATGAGTGCAGTCCAAGTAAATCACAAGATGGAAGCCCTAATAACATCAACGTTAGCGAAGACAAACGAGAACCACTACCACGTCAACCACTTACCAGTTGATAGTAGGTAACTTGTGGTCCACCCGAGTACAACATAAACCACCACGCAGCGGATCCGACAGTCGCAAAGCCCACGTAACATCCGATAGCCATATAGCGGAGGAAGAGCCAGCTTGAAATCAACGGTTCCTTGCTATTTCTAGGCGGTTTTTCCATGATATCCAAATCCGGTGGGTTGAAGCCAAGCGCAGTGGCAGGCAATCCGTCAGTCACTAGGTTAACCCAAAGGAGCTGTACCGGGATCAAGGCTTCCGGCATTCCAAGGGCAGCAGTCAAGAAGATAGACACCACTACAATATGTACAATGTATAAATACAAAATGTGTTAAGTGACATTGTTCTGTCAATTCCCCAGGAAAACCATGAAACCGACTGAAGCATTAATCAGCAGTCGCTAAATGCCATCGTACCAATCACCGAAAAATAATTAGAAACGTCAAATAGAGATTACTAGAGATTTCGTTCTTCAAAACCTCTCCGCCACACTGACATCTGTTTTTTAGTACAAACCGAATACCGACCGCATTCCAACCAATACAACTAGCTAATCCATTGAGGTTCGGGTGTTGGCTGAATAGGCCGTCGCAAAGTGAATACACACCAAAGTGAAGTAAATTAAATCTGGCACCATTCGTTAGTATTCAACCGCGGTGCTTTCGGTGTTTGACTAGAACACAATGTGAGAACGCTTCAGAGTTTGAGTGAACTGACAACTAGCGGACTCTGCAAGTTTATCCGTACTACTGGCCATGGCGTTCGTCTGACAGTGAAGCTACCAGCTTCGTAGACGACACACTCATTCATAATAAGTCCAGGTTACAGCGCTGGATTGAACACATTGGAGGTCAACTGAACTGGTCTCCTGCTTCTACTGTATTACCGCTAAAAACGCAATGCGGTATCCTGATCGGTAGATTTACAACCACCCACCAAAGCTAAAGTCCGCAATTGCACAGTGGCTCTAGAATGTAATAAGCCTGTTGATCCAGACCACCTGGTGCCGACGGTTTCCATAGGGAATGGGAAAGCGCTAATGGAAGCCCTGCTTCAGTTTTCTCAACTTGTGTGGACGACGGAGACCATCCCTCCGTGTTGGGGTCACTCGATAATAGTTCCCATATTCAAGAACAGGAGTTAGGGACTCTTGCAAAAACCGTAGGAGGATTAGCTTGATTCTGATCACCACCGGAATTCAAATATCCATTAAACCACCTCGACTCGCTTCAGCCCAGGAGGCAGACATTAAGGAGGGAAAAGCGGGGCTTCGTCCTGGACAGGGATTTGCTGATCAAATTATCTCTCCGCCGAAGTCTAGAGCAGCGTCACGCGTATAATAAGTCAACAATCACCATTTTTTCCGACTATAATGGTGTGTTCGACTTAGTTAATTGATCTACACTTTCGGAACCGCTTAAACACAGACGTACACCGAACAAGTATGTGAATACAGTGTGCCTTTTTTCACACTTCAGCTTCAGGTTAGGGTTCTACGGTGAACTGTCTGACAGTTTCAACAGCAAGAACGCCGTATGTCAAGGCTGACCACTTTCATCATTTTTACTTAGTTCTGTCATGAACCCAATAAACGGAGACTGTATGTGACACTCATAAGATGCCGGAACGAACCTCTTACCTGATCGAAACTGACTGATCTTGATTACGTTGACAAGGTGTTCGACCGTCCTCAAGCAACACAGACTACGCGAGGCGCTATTTCGTATTCTGCTAAATACTTCGGAATGCGCTTTGCAGCCTCAAAATGCAAAGTGCTTCTGCAAGATTGTTGTGATCTACGTAAATTTGATGTTGGACAATGAAATTGTGGAGACTTGTGATCGGTTTAGGTGCCTAGAAAGTTAGCATTAGCAATGGCGGAGGTATAGGATATGAAAAAAAGCTCGCGAAGTCTTGAGTACTGCAAGACCTGCTAACTTGAATCGACAATCACGCGATCGAGCTCAACGAAGGACTAATGAAGTAGTAGTATTTAGTAAAGAGTAAACTAGCGACAGCAGTGTCATAACAAACGTAGAGAGAGACAGAGCGTTAACGACGGAGTAGGGTGGAACAATTAACCACAGAAGGAAAGCTAGACCTAAGAACACAGATACACTCGATATGAGGGTCAATGAATACGACTTTTTCCTATGGCTGGCAGCGTCGGTAATAAGAGGGTTTGCCGAACTTTAAATTCCAACTTGGAGACCACAAAATCTTTACTGAGATAAGTTGTAATGTTTAAGGTATCACACCCGTGAAATAAATCATACACTGGGCACCATACTGTCGCTGTCAGCCCAAACCAGTACACGTAACCAGAGAAAGACATGGACAACGATGTTGGCACACGCAGGACACGTTCGAATAAAAAAAATCCTGCTAAACCAGAATCACACGCTCGTCCAAAATGAATGCCGACGAGCTCAATCATTGCTAATAGGGGATTCCCATTGTATGCCTTGACACCTAAGGAATATGATCGTCGCGTCAGTGCTGATTCACTGTAGCAACCAAACACACTTTACTCTCCATGAGGCATTTTCTGATGATAGAATGACGCATTTTATTTGGACTATGTAAGCACGAAGCACGATAAAGCGGTCCATAGGAATACTGTAGCCCAACTACATTAGTAATGTTTGAAACAAAAAACGGAGAGCTTAATAAACGGCAGAGTTTAGAGTTTATGTAAAACAAGGGGGTATTATCCGTACAGTAATCACAACAGTCTTACCTTCACCAATGTTGGAGGAAATCAAATAGCGGATAAATTGTTTCATGTTATTGTAAATAGCTCGACCCTCCTCAACAGCAGCTACTATCGTACTGAAATTGTCATCCGCCAATACCATGTCCGAAGCTGACTTGGCCACAGCTGTGCCGCTACCCATGGCGATGCCAATCTCGGCCTTTTTCAGAGCCGGAGCATCGTTCACACCGTCGCCAGTCTAAAAATAATTGAGATAATAGAATAATCAATAAGGCGAAAACCCTACGGAAACAGTAAGAGTTGACCATGCAAATATAAGCAACTCGCCATGTTATACAAAAAGATGGGTAGAACCAAGTTAAGTAAACATGTACGAAATAATCTGTCATCACGTATGCCGGTAGCACTGTCACCCAACTAGTCGAAACGCAAACAACCGTTTTACGCTGACGAAAGTTATGGTAAACCAAGATTTACCATTGCAGAAATTTCTCCATCGTCCTGTAGGTATTGGACAATCTCACTCTTATGTGCAGGCTCCACTCGAGCGAACAGTTTGGCATGCCGAACGGCTTCCTTTTTCTCCTGCGGACTGAGCATGTCGAATTCACGACCAGTGAAAGCTTTGCCGCGAGTGTCTTCTTTCTCGCCAAACAAACCAATACGTCGACAAATGGCCTCTGCTGTTGCTTTGTTATCCCCGGTTATGACAATGACTCGGATACCGGCCATGGAGCAGTCACGAATGCTATCAGCGACTTCACACCGAGGTGGATCAAGCATGCCCACAACGCCAACAAGTGTTAGACCTGACTATAGAAAAAAAGGAATCGGATAGCACAGGTGATGGAGTAGGACTATTGTTCACTAAGATTAACTCAATACTAAAAAACCTGTAAAACCCTACGAACAGAAGAAATAAGAACCAAACCTAGTTAGTAAACAACAGATAACACAAAAATACCTTGAATTTGCATCCGAACCATCGAACTTAGATGAAAAGAAGCATAGTAAACATGAACTTGCGAAGCAATTCTGCTTCGAACACAACTTGGGTGCAGCTGGTGGAAGCAGAAACAGCGATAATACATGAGTGGTGTTTGTAACGATCATCTCCCGATGCGCTAAGTCTGGGCTAGCAACAAAAATGAAGCTGTCGATAGAGATCCGGTGACTCGGTGTCGTTTCTATTTGCGCACTTCTAAGGCTTGCTTGTTTAATGACTTCGGCTCAATGGTTTTCACAAAAACGTAAAATAGGTGGGTTGTAAAACCGCAGACGAGGGGATTAGACGGGCATTGAGAAACGCCCCAAAGACGTATCTCAGTCATAAACGAACATCAAAAGTGAGAGGTGACAGTGTTTGAGCCGACGGTATTTGTTGGTATATGTGCATACATTTTCACAAAGCAGTTTAAAAGAGGTTAGAGGAGCAACTGAGGACACTGGCGACTAAGGGCAATAAGACCTGTCACACGCGACATAACGCAAATTTTTGGGCTAGAAGACAAAAAGTTGGGAGTCCTGAATACAGATTAACTCAACAGGCGACGATGACGACGAGCAGAATGACCAATTTGGGATGTGACGTCGTGTAACGAGTGAAAAGTTACATTTACAGAGAAGAGAACGAACACGAGGCAAGTACATCGTGCGAAAAATGATACGTAACGCATAATTGTGTACCGGTGTCTGGTTGTAAGCAGTCGTCAAACCCAACATGTAACCAGAAGCTGGTGACCAAAAACAGCTAGGGTGAGACCGGAATATTCCAGCACTCGTGGATATACAGCTTACCTCATAGTCTTTAAAGAACAAGGGATCAGTCAGGTTGAATTCAGATGGTGATGGTGGATCGTCCCTACTCGCCATTGCAAGACAACGAAGGGCCTCCCGACCGGTTGCGTAGGTCGCCAACTTACGAAGTATTTCATCTTTGGTCTCGGGCGTAAGTAAAACTCGGCCATTAGGAGTGCGTACGTGGGTACAACGATCCAAAATAGATTCTGGCGCACCCTATAAAACAAAAGACAAATTTCCAATCAACAAGACAACAGCACACAGTCTAGTGAAATCGAGTAGAGTAATTCTGAGTTGACCTACAGACGTAAAATTGCAGCCATATACTTGTAGTCTAGTAGCGGAACAATATGATGTTGCAGAGAACAGCAGCCACACAAAAAATTGACAATTAAAATGGAAGCGACTGATTACCGGCCGAAAGCTGATAAACGTCAATCGCAGCAGCAAGATTGACTGACGCCAATACGATCTCGAATTCTAACCCCGGTTATTCAGACGTTCGGTTACACCTAAAAAAAAACCTGATAACAAGCAATCCACATGTGATTCAGTATGTCGCTGGCAGCTAGTACCTGGTGTTGGGAAGTTTGAAAACCCCGACTGAGAAAACGAAGCAGCCCTCTATCGAAGTAAGTTCCGAATTATTCATCCGTAGTCGATTGCGAATACGCGTGCTTGGAACAGCATGACCAGAAGTCTTTGATTCAGATATACATGACTAGAATGAGTTGCGCATTGTTTGCACGGGTGCCAAACAGTGCTGTGTACGAGTTAGGAACTCTTGCCTTGGTTCAGGTGAAAAAAATTTGTCAGTCTGAACCTGTTAGGGCATGGAGTGTTTGTAGTTCAAAAGATTCGTGGTGCTCCCACGCAAACTAGTACGCTACATCAGTTTTGATGTTTGCATCATGAAACAGTTACCTCATGGTGATGATGCGAAATACTGATCACATCAACGCACGGCAAACGATAGAGATATGTCGGCGCGAAGGCTACGCATGACCTGTATCGTTTAGACCACGCGTTCCATATGCCAGCCGATCGTTCATCGCGCACGGCACTGGCCGCCGTTGGACAGAATCATGAAGCAGTCAAGCAGGTCCAGAACTATAGAGATTTTGAATGAAGTGGATAGATCTGGCCTGCTCAGGAGAACTACACAATCATTTACTTTGCCGGTTAGAAACTCCACTCGACCTGACGGAGCGATTGCAATTGAACTACGGTTGGTTCCTTTTATTACTCTTATTCTGAAAATTCGCTTTCTATTCCTTTAAATTCCATCAGAGAGAGTGATGATGCGAAATATGGCCTACGCCGACGCAAACCTAGTAATGAGTGTCAAATCTATGTAAAGTACGATGCGAGTGGTGATAGTGAGGACAAGTCGAAATGCACAGGGGATGAAGAATTAGTTGCCAAATCAGGATATCGAATTTCCCGACCTATACTGCTACCTTGACGAGGTGGTCGGGCTTGTGTGCTGTTTCGATCCGGCGGGCTATGCTGACTAGGACTCCGGTCCTTCCAGGTTCAACCCTGTCAGACAGGCCAAAGGGGAGCAGCCAGACGAAAAGCAGTTACACTCATAGGATTGTATGTCGCACTACTGACCGCGTAGGAGTGCTTAGGTAGTGAGGCACGATCCTATGGGCATACAGCAGAACTATTTTTATAGTTGCGGCACTGCTGTCTTCCGTATCAGGAAGAAGGGGGTTAGAAAAGGTACCCTCAAACAAAGAGCACTCCGATCGCCCAACGGTTGACCGTGACCGCCGGCGTATTATCCAATACGGTCGAAAAACATCTATCACTATTTAAATATATGTCATGTTTTGAGCCAGTGTGGGACCATCAACTTAAATGATCGGTGCTGCTTTATCACTTATGTTTACACTTGTTCTGTACATGTAGATTTTTGTCTAACTAAAGAATCACTTCGGCACACCGTCAACAAACTGTCTTTTGAGTTGTCGGGAATCACAGGAGCGCGTGCATTGTATGATAGGGTAATTCGAGTCATTCATAATATCTCCCTGAATCTGAATCGGGACAGATCACGATGACGTCTGTGCTTCTGCGAACCGGTCAGCGCGATGAATGAATAAACGGTCAATATAAAACGTAAAATGTAAAAGAGGTTGAACGAATATGCCAGATGCGAAATCACTGTTGATTCCGGTTAGAATCAATTAAAACTCTATTTGGATCATTGCCAGCGAAACTGACGGTGCCACGACGAGACATTGGCCCGGGAGCTAGAACTCGTAAACCGCCACACTCATCCCAATGACGTAACCCGCCACAGAACCAAACCACAAGTGAGGGCTCGCACACTACCAAATTCAGTTGTTCTCATGCCCATGTCCCAATGGCCGAACCGTTGTATCGTAGGTCCGTCTGCACATATACCTACGTAAATTGCATCAAGTGCTATGCATTCCTCATATGTTAGAAGTAAGGTATTCTAAATAAACACTGTGAACCCTACTGCGCTATTGTCTGCTAACTGCTAACGATTACCTTCCGTGTAAAGAGCTCACTTGGCTGTACGTTGTATATTTTACTAACTATTAATTAATTACGTGAGAAACCAGTTTGATCTAAATAAAACTTCAATATTCCGCCTTGTTCTGTCCGCAATCAACAGCGTTATAGCTGTCTGGATAGACTGCGTATAACCGTGGATCACCACAGCTTCTATACACACTAACAAGGATAATTCACCCGGACAAGCTAAAGCATGATTAACGAAGTGTGCGCGCAAAATCTAGTAAACATAGCTAAAACAGTATTGAAGAATTAAAGAATGAACAACAACAAAAAAAGGTTACTCACTTTAGAGAGTTGAGTGCCAAATTCGTCAATCTTCTGACCTAACGGTGTTTTGTCTTGGTCAGTCTGCATGATCTGATCGCGAATTTTTCCGATTTCTGTAGCAAGCCCAGTGCCAACGACAACGCCACGACATCGCCCTGAAGCTACGTTCGTTCCGCTGAATAGCATATTTTTCTTATCCTGATTAACTGCACGGGTACTTGAGACAGGATCGGAATGCTTTAGAACGGAAACAGATTCACCAGTCAAAATAGACTGGTCCACTCGTAATGTGGTGCTCAAAATCTTGGTGATTCGGATATCCGCCGGCACGCGATCGCCAACTGTAAATTGGACATCGTTTCACAGATGGGGAAAAGAAGGATCTATGTAGGTGGAATCGTTAAAATCTGTGAGCACATGAAGATTAAAAACGTTGGTAGCCGAAACAAGTCAGTAATGGTCTACTTAAATACCAGCAACAGCTGTATTACTACTAACAGCTGTAGTGACTCCGTCTTCATAACCTTGTACAACAGTAAAGCACACATCTAGGACTTTTGAACAAGCATATCTGGAGTAACTTATCAGGTGTACACTGGCGGGGCAATATACAGTGCGTCATCTTTTGAGTTGTATAACCCTTCGTTTTGCTGTCAATCGCTGCCTCACAAGATCGACGAAACTTTCCCAAATAATCCGGTACGAAAGATTATAACTCACGCAACAAAAGTGGTAAGGCGAGAATCAAAGAGGCAGTTCCGAAAATATTGAGAATTGGTGATCACAGCGCCCAAGGGAAATGAGAACAATAGTCAGGAATCATTATCAATTAGTCGTGATACGACGCTTAAACCGAATCAGTTGCTTTGCGCACGAAATCATATGGGGTTTCGACGAATCAAGGTGATAAGAAGTCGTGCTTGAAATCTCACGAAGAAAAAGTTAAACTTTCGCTTTTTGGCTGTCACACCATAAGATGCGCGTTGCCACGTAATACATCATGTCCAAAGTGCAGCGAACATTACTAGCCTGTTCAAACACAGACACAAGGTGTTGAAACAATCTGGGTTCCCATCTGATGTAAAAAGAACAATCGGGGTCGGTACCACTAAACTGCTATGGAAAGTTATGGACTGCTACCATACTCACTCATTCAAAATGCAGATGGACATCTTGAGTTGTGTACAGAGCAAAATATGACCACAAACTTAACAGAAAGTGCAATGAATATACTGGACAATTAGCCTGATCAAAATGCCATCCTGTTTTAGAGCACACAGAAGAAACTGGAATATGGCGAATTCTTACACAGACAATTTCTTAAATATCAGCACACGTAAGATTGAGTAAACAAACCTTAACCAGCAGCTTTCCATGTTCGCCAGTGTTCTGCTGCTTTGGTATCACATAGGTCGACATGGACTTTCGATCGCGCGAGAATTCCAAAGTGAATTTTTTGTGATGCATTCGCTGGGAGGAATGGAAATCGGAGTGAGGCAGAATATGGGATGATAAACACAAGTGGAAAAAAGATCGAAATTAATAAATAAAATAATCAAGGACTGATGCGATACCTGCAAATCATGACTACACGCCATGGCCAGGTCACGATTGCTAAGTCCAGCCTTATGAACGCTTGAGACGTTCATTTTTTCCACTAGGCAAATCAGCGCTGTTTCCGTAGCCTCTCCAACTTTCTCGAAATGGCCCTTCGCCTCGTTGTATTCTAGCCCGGAATCGTTGCACAACGCACATATGTGGGCCAGCTCCACGAGACACGGATTCGCAGCACAATCAATCTTGACACCTTTTCGTAGACTACAAAATGAGAGAAACCACATAAAACAGTACATTTGTTGCTAAACAGACTTCTGTTGCATAGAAATCAAGATAGAATAACAAACAGCTACTATATTAGGAATGAGAACAGTAAGACACCAAAAGATCAGACGGTAAATACTGAAAATCCCGGCCGACAGAAAATGGGGCAAACAACTAATCAATCTGCTTCCAGCTTAGTTATATCTGACTCAAGTATGACACTAGCTCATTGTGAGAGTTTCCGTAAACTGCACGACACGTTTCGTTATTGCGAGGAATTAAATTAATGTTAGGAATTTGATTTGTAACCACTTTGCATTCATTTATCCGTATGGGAAAATCAGTCAGGTTTGATAGCTTCCATATATCTTAAACGTATAACGTGAAATGGGAAGGTTTGAATGTTGGCTTCTTGTATCTTCAGTTTAAACTCGGGTACCTAGTAGAGGCAGTCGAAAACAAAAGCAACTTGCGGGGAAGATGCGCAGATAAACGACCCGATCAAAAATGGATTGCAAGGTTTGGGGTCGTAGATGTGAAACAAGAATGTGTCTCTGTCACGATTAGTCTGGTCGATGGCCTGAATGAACTGGTGAGAGCTTGCCTTAGAAGAAAAAATGTAGATTTTGGTGTTTATTTAGCACGACATGAAGTCACTTGGGTGGGAGAAAAGGACAATTTGACTAAGAAGCATAGCAAAAAAGTAACGGAGGTACAGAGACAAATACTACTGGTGGTGTGTGTTTTACTGCTACTGTTTTACCGTTACCGTCACGTAGCAAACATTAAGTACTCTGTACTTGTAGTAAGAAGTGGATTTTGTGAAATAACGGAAAGTCTGCAGTGATTTAACAAAAATGAACTTCCTCGAACGATAGCCAAATTGAGACTTAATTCGAAGAAGATTACGGTCACTGTTTGGTGGTCAACTGCTGAGTTAATCTACCACAGTTTTCTGCGACTTGGTACAACCATTGTAGTGTACAGAAATTAATTGAAAGTGGTTTACCAAAAGCCAATAACACGGCAATCAGCACTTATCAACAGGAGAGATTCAATATTTTTTTTACAATAACAGACCGCACATCACAAAATAACCTTTTAAAAACCTACCTAGCTGGGCATTGAAACCCCAAGATTTTGACCGGGCCTCTCGTCAACAGAGTAGCAATTTTTTTCGTCTGCTACACTAATTCCCCAATCAGAAATCCTATTGAGATCAAAGTGACTTCGAAAAACACGCTGATAAACTTTCGGTGTATAAAGATGGAACATTTTAAGCGAGCAGCATAAACGCATCCGCATCAAGCTGACATAATAGCGTTGAGCATAATGGTGCCTACTCTGTATGAAAAATTATGAATTTCGGCTGAGTTACATCATTTTAGATGTAACTTCTTTGAAGTGAAGGAACTTTCGGGATGACCCAATAAACGTGTAAAACACGTTACGCGGAATGAGCTTATATGTCGTTAAGTTCATGACACAGTGCAGGACAGGCCTACGGAAATAGTCGCAATGTAAGAAGATAACAAACAGTATTGGGTTTCACCTAACACAAAGAAATACCGTACAAGTGCCATCTAAAAATGTCTCTCCCCGTCTGTCGGAACAAGATGGTTAGGTGATATTGGCCGTACTTCATCCTTTTCTTACAGGCAACCACATCGACCACAGAGAAAATCCCAAGAGTAGACAGAGTAAGTTATAAACCGCCTTACTGTGAGTGACATATTATAGCAGAAATGACCGCCATTCGAATTGCGAATTCTTCAGAACTACTCAATTTACTTGCTTGTCCCTTCGGTTTTCCATTCGACATGATGTGCGTCTACAGCCAATCACTGAGATGATTACCTATTCAGACTATTGTAGCCAATATTATGCATGATTAGCTTTGAGGTGTCGAATGTGCCTCACAATACCATTTTGTAACCTCACATGGGCTTACCATAATGAGGTTCAAATAGACCTGCTTCAAGTGCAGCATATTATAGCGGACGAAATCTCGTGAACGAAACGACCGACTGCAAAGAAACGCATAGGCTGCATTCGCGTAGGCTGCCTGGTATATACCAACGAGAGGGACAGAACAGTTGAAGTAATATGAAACAAGCGCACAAGAAGAGGGAACCAGGAACAACTTACATGCTACCCTCGGGAGCATACTTGGATCCGGTAATTTCGTATTCATCAAAGGACAATGGTCGACCGTCACCACTTTGAGCACCAACTTGGGTTCCATCTGCGAAGATAAACATGCGCACCACAGTCATTTGATTAGTGGTCAGAGTCCCGGTCTTATCCGAACAAATCACGGACGTACAGCCCAACGTCTCCACGCTCGGCAATGAACGCACGATAGCATTCTTACGTGCCATGCGCCTCGTTCCTAATGCCAAGCAAGTAGTGATGACAGCCGGAAGCCCCTCAGGTATGGCAGCCACGGCGAGTGCAACAGCAATTTTGAAATAGTAAACGGCACCGCGTAACCATGAACCCCCGTGAACAGGATCATTGAAGTGGCCGATATTTATGAACCAAACCGCGATGCAAATTAATGTGATTACCTGTAAAATAGAGTGATAATGATTGAGTTGAGAGCAAAAAATAGAATTGGGCCACATATAGTTTCGGCCTCAACAAAAACAATTGCGTCTGCTATCCTGTTTCGATGACGAAGAAACCATCAATATGAAAGCGAAATCAGTGCAACCAGACTTCGAACGCCCAGACGAGTTCTGTTCTGTCAAACGAATTAAAATTATCAGAAGCTGTGCGCAATTTGGGAAAATGCATCTCGTTGATAAACTGCAAATACACGACCATAGAATTGTCAAAGCCATCTGCAAGACAAGCGAAATAAATGACAAATCCAATTACCTGGATGGACGCGTAAGTCAAACAATACGCCAGGTTAAACAAGCACCTATGCGGTCCAAAAAATTTACCCAACAAGCTTCCGTACAGACTAAACATGTTCATCCCTGACAAAGTTGGGCAGCAAAGCGCGATACACCCAGTGATAGCACAGAGAGTCATCAAATATGTCATTTCTTTGGACACCGCTACAGTGTTACCCACCGATCACGAGTAGTGAGTACACTGCGCGATAAAATAAAGCGGACAATAGTGAATCGAAAAGACCCGTGTAAAAGGTGTTATGAGCACGTCGCAGAAATAAAAAGCTACACGCACGGCTTATGAGAACAGCAGTTGACTATCTTACGGTTTTACCCAACTTCCGGCGGCCCCAACATATAGTACCCGGTGCGGAAAACGCTCAGTTTACATGTCGAGTACGTGATCCAACCATGAAGAACTACGTAACGTGAGTAGTTAGCCAAATAGTCGCGTATCTCAAGCGTTCCGTAATATGCACTGGCGAACGGCCAGCTGCCATTGGTCACACAGGCGCACATCTTACCAAGTAGAAGACTGAGACGGCAGGAGAAACGATCATATGAAGACACTGCAGCTCATACGGTTTAAGACACTAACGAATAATGATGAGGTTACTAGCACGTTGTCTAGATAATGAAAACGGTAAACGCAAAAAGGAGGTGGATAGGAATCCTCACTAAGAGAAAGAATAGACAACTATAACTTCAACATTGAAGAGGGTATTGTCTACACCATTTTTAGGGAGAGGGAGTAAGACTTTGGAATCGGAATAGTTGTCACCAGTGATCAAAAATAAGATGAACCGTTTCTTTGAATGACCAGACAAATTAACTAACACAAGCCGAATCAGTTGGATAGCTTGTACCAGAAAATGACAAGACCGTGAGGATCAAACAATTGCCAAAAAAAAGCCGGTCGGGAAGGCTGGGCTAGATGTCTCAAACTTAACAACAGTTCTAATGTGAGACGTGAGGATTTAAAAGCATGGGCAATCAGATGCAGGCTGACTCACTCAAAACATAACAACGATGTCTCGTTAACCTATTTCTCTACTCCACAGAATGTGCGCCTGCAGCTCATTCGAAACAAACGACGTACCCAACCCACAACATCCGCGGTGCATGTGGCTGACCTTACGGTCCTGTGCGCATCACGTGTGATAATTTATATGAACCATCACAAAGCTGTTGTACTGTGACCTACAGGAGTTTAGCCGAACGGTAAACGATGAACATTACAAAGTGCAGTACGGAAGACGTAATAAAATGGCTGAAATGAATACCTGCAAAGAAACGGACGAGCAATGATAATGCCGACCGCCTGTTATAGATCAACGAAAAGGGCACTTTGCAGCCCACGACTATACACTTTAGCGCGAACAGTAGCGCAGAGAGAATTGTCCAAGCTAATGAGCCAACGGAAATTAGGACAGCAGGATATGTAGGACACTTACTGGTGCACAATATAACAATACACAAGGTCGAAAAAATGCCAGGCAAATTGACCACAGCGATTCCAACCCACTCATGGCTCAAGAGGCGCAGTTTCTACGTTTGCATGAGCAAACGATTCGGCAAGTAATACAACCAGACAGCCCACGAAATGACATGTTCCCAAGGCCGCGTTTAGCTAGGTAGGCACTCGGAAAGTACGTAACGTCCCGTTTCATTAACAACTTGTAAGTTTGAAAGCAGTTCATTCCCTTCAGAAGTTTGAACAAAACCGTTAGAACACGAAAACTGGTAGATGCAAGCATTTCGTATTGACTCATCAGTACCAAATTTGCAATAACACGAATAGTTTTTGTAGCAAACAAGTATGGAGATGGATGATTAGTCAGCGGGTTTGGATACATCACTAGATCCATGGAAAAAATCAGGTACATGGATAATACTTTCTGAACTATGTTTCTGAACACAGAGCTGGCTTGAGTCGGTTGATTGTGACTGCTTCGGCAAACCGTAAGAATCTTGGGTTAGAATGACGTAACAGGACTCTGAATGCACAAGATGGATCGATAACACGACTAGTGATCAGAACGAGTCTAGCGACCACGGAAACTGACCGTTTACTCGTTTTAGCAACATCGCTGCTGTTCGGTAACACGGAATTTTGCATCTACTTAATTAAATGTTCCATTCACTCTGGAGATTAAGCATTCCTCGGTTTTGTTTATGTAACTTTCTCGCAGTTACATATAAATTGGTAGATACAATGTGAGGTGGCACCGACAGATCGACGTATGATTGAACGTACCGGTAACTTTTGGGTTCGATCTATTGTACACACTCTAGCTGCGTTAAATGTACATTTCGTAGTCGTTGTGTTCCTTGATGCATGATGTAATCAACCTTAGAGGGTAACCCTAATCATCTGGATATTTTATTCAGTTGAGATGGAAAGGTCAAACTGTGGGTTATGCAGGAAAGTAGTGCTTCTGCTGCCAAGGTAGACCGGACGAAACACACAAATTGCTAAGCGCAAACTAACCAGATTGCATCCAGTTAGTATGCGTCGGTTTTCAGTCGGTCCGGTAGAATACGATGAACGCGAAAGACACCCAGCCCTTCTCCCATCTCCGAGCCGAACGTATCATCTCGGCTTAAGGTGGACAGTAACGGCATAAAAGATGTATCTATACGCACAAAGTCTCTCTAGCTTATTGCTGCCGATAAACCGGTGTCCAAATCAGTCAGAAATGCCATTCGTGTGACTTAAACCAACAAGAGGTAGGTAACTGCATCTGGTGTCAAGTCGCGTTGAAAATCTAGACTTGCTTGGGCAGGTGTGTCGCAGAAATCGGATCCTTCTACCCAGGAAGGCTGTGATTATCCAAGAATATCGCGTATGCCACGAAACTTGTAGGAGACTACGAGATGTGCACCAGCGTGGGCTTTCGGAAGATTCACGCACAAAAACGGAAGCAGAACCATTCTGCCTGTCTTCCAATACGCACTAAAAAAGGTGTACCGACTTGTTCGGTAGAGCAAGTACAAAAGTTATTGCCCGTCGTTCACCTTGTTCTCCATATAACCAAACTGTGGTACAAATTTCCAATGGTTAAGTGGGTTGCCATCGAAGGGGCCAAACTCGAACTTAGGGATTTCCAGTCGTTTGATCAGAGGGTGAAAGTCTGATAAAATGAGACCATTTGTACCAATGATTGGATGGGTTCGTTCGACCATCTCCAGTTGAGAATATGAGAACATATGTACACGGCACTTATGTATTATCCTTTACTCCTCTAGACCCCAGGTCTTTTCACCTTCACCTTTTTCCTACTCAACTTTCAATAGTGTTGACAGTAGTCCACTCCTAACCTTGAATAACTCGTAGTGATGTGTAACATTCAACTTTTTCACCCAAAATTCGGCTTCCCCCCTCAACTGCCCTTCTCTCAGCAGTGTCATTAACAGGACTTTACCACTTGAAGACCTAAAGCTAGTATGACAGCTGCAGCATGATGCAGCGCTATAAGTGACTTGCCTCGATTCCTCGGAATTCTGAAGACCACATATGGAACTTTCGTCTTGTCCTAAAGCACATCTTCGATTGACACGATTTCGCGGCCTCTGCAGAACGCAAAGTTGACTGCTGTACAGAACTGTCGCCCAGTGATTGACTGCTTTCTAAGACGTTCCTCTATGAGTGACCAAGCCTAAAGGTCGTCAGCCCCATCTTTCTGATCTTGAGGCATTCGTTTCATCGCGAACAAGAATAGTTCACAGTCACTTTGATCAGCTGACATGTCAATTAATAGAGGTGCTTTTACTTACGAACGCTCAGCTTCAAAGAGATCGGTAGAACGGAAACATCTCAAGGCATCACACTTCGGTACCCAGAAGGAGAAAGAAAATAGTCCGCAAAGGGCATGCGTGCCCGAAGTGTACAGCAACCCAAAGACTACCAGACTAACACGCGTTTATCACGCTGAGCATTGAAGAAAGGTGACGTGATGCAAAAAGTGGGGCGTCCGTTCTGTGCACCTGAAGTACAGACGCTGGGATGTTGAATGCTGTGCCAAAAGACGTTGTGAGATGAATATCTGTCATATTCGTTACTATCAACTGCTTTATAACTCTAAACTCCAACTCACTGAAGTTCAGAAGGAATCACAATAAACATACTGCACCACCACACTAGCGTCGCCGAGCGAAGTGTTAATTAGTAGCATCCCTGTCAAAGTACTCGGATCTGATGAACGTTTAGACACGCGTTGGACAGTGGATCTGGCGCCATTCATGTTTGGGAAGATTTGGTGCGACGTCCTCACCTCGAAGTTACCTCTAACTTAAAAGGAATAACACTCTGAAAGGAATGTATGAATTCCGAAAAAAGCACGCAAGGTTGCCAATACCTAACCTGGATGGCTTCACATCGGACACATATATTCTGTGCCACGTATCCCATTTCCGTCCCTGTCGCCTTGGTGGCTTAGGAAGCGCGCAGATGGTTGCATATGAATAATGTACCATCTATGGCGGGTCAAAGTGGAGATATAGCCGTCTTTATTGGGTGCGATATCCCGAAATTTATTGCGTATTGGCAGCCGCAAGCAACTATCTGCCGCCAGGGCACTGTTGAGCTGGGTTATGCTTGTACTGGCCGTAGGCAGTGTCCGCCAAAAGATATCTGGCAGTGTAATATCCAAGTAACCTACCATTAACCGAACCGTTAAATATACCAGACGGACTTTAATGATGTGCGTTCGACCGAAACAACGCTGCTTGCTGAAGGTCGCAGAGCCTTGGTTATGGCACGTTCCGCGAATGTGAAATCGGATGATCAACTTGAGGCGCCGGTGAGACGTCATACAGGGCCCATCGATTGTCCCAATAATATCGCTACTCCTAAACGTGTTATCTCAAGAAGAGATTCAAACAAGACTAGCATTTGGTTTCTGTCTATCCAAGCACCATTCGGTTTGTGGCCGACATGAAACAATAACGGAGAAATGGCCTGAAAAGGCTGACACTGCGTTGGTATGTGACCCAGCATCGATTAGGGAACCCAGAAAAGACAGGGAAGTTTGGGACATGAGTTACGTTCTACCAGCTTCCCACATGTGTCTATCCTTGACCCACGGATGTTGCGTTCATTTGTGTGGGCGTGTGCCAACTGATCTGTCCCTCTGTCGGACTGTTGTATGACCCCAGACCGCGCATGTTTTGACTCACTCACCCATTCACTTCTGGATGCATCGTCTTGTTGACCACCTGACTGTTTTACCTTTGGTTGTGGCTGAACGTAGAGGTTCACCACTTGTGATATTAACGTCTGAGTGCGCGTTCAGCCCGTGGATTTTGTCGTTGCAGATCCGCTGGTGTGAATTCCAACATATCTCGTACCGGTCTATGGTTATTCGCAAGTGGTAGTCATTTGCACTGTTGCGCAACTTTTGATTCCTTAAGTCAAACTGTCCACATTTGATATTTGTATTAACTACCGCATGACTGGTTCGTGATTAATACAAGCAAATGATCGGCAGTCTCCAACGGTCTATGTGCAATAACAAAGACGGTCAATGCCAACCTAATCCTTGAACAACATTTTAGTGATCGAGGATGTAAGGTGTATACCATACGGACCAGCCATGTCATTTAATCGGTTCAACATGGCATGCATTTTCCCAGCAGAACTAAGTAAATCATCGTAGCCTGCATACTCAATATTAATCAGATTACTGCTGAGCATGAGTTCACTCCGAGAGCCTAGAAACCTTCGAGTGCATCTTCCAGAATATCGTCCATTCACACAGTTGAAAATGAAGGCGAAGACCGGACACTCCTGTAGATCGCCACTTGAAACAGAGAATGCTCGAGATAGTTACTCATAAATGAGCACCCTGCATTCACAGTGGGATAAACGACTTCGATAAATTGATATGCCTTGCTGGGCTTTTACGAAGAAGACAACCTTAGATGGCATGTTGGCGAGCGAATTAAAAGCAATCTTTATGTACAAAAATACCATGACTGTTAGCTGAGAAAGGGAGCATTGATGCTCCAACTTTTGTGGCGAGGTGAAAATACGATCGATACACCCGTGGTAAAGTCAGCTACCTCTCTGCTTTTCTTTGGTTCTTTCTGTGTCTCGGGCATTACGAGACCAGTGAGCAGCTTGGTTGTGGCTGTCACACGATGCCCCGGCACTACTTTTTTTTTAAAGAGGAACGACTGTTGATAGGCAACAATCACGAGATGTCTCTTCGGAATCCTATATGGAACAGAGGAGTGTGGTCAGCTCGGATTAGTCTTACTTCACTATCTTTGAAAAGAGCTGCAGAAATAAGGTCCGTACTCGAGGCTTTAATTAGTTTTAATAGTTTAAGCCCCAAAACATCGTGTAACGGGGGATCGTCCGCAATATCATGAATAACCCCAATTTCCATCCACAGGCGAATGAGTTGGCTCAGACCATACAAAATGACACCTAAAATGCTCAGCTCATCTGTCAAGTCGCTGTGACAGGTTGTAAATCCATAAGCCAGCTTGTGATATTGTCAATGATGTTTCCACCAGGGTAATGAAAATACAGTTATGGTGTTGCAAAGATGTACATTTTTCGACTCAAGACAGGGTTTACAAAACGTGTATGGATCATAGATGGATCACAGATCCGACTCATTTGTGCGGAAGATGCATATGAACTCCCGATATTCAACCAACATTGCCTCCGCAAGTTAGTCTGTATCAAATGAGCTCACTGCGTAGACAACGCCACATTACGTCAGCGCGTACTTGGGAAATACGCAATTTCGTGACCTATACCCGGGGTAATGAAAATGCACAGTATTCGTTGGTTGGGTTACGTACTCCGTATGTCCACGGAGCGCCTGCGGCACGGTGCGTCGTTGTATGTGGCTACTGATGGTTTGAAGAAAACGCAACNGTGAATACGCCGGAGTGTGTTCAAAGAATGTAAGCTACCAGAAGAATTGACTCACCCACTGCTGGTCCTTGCAACATTACACTAGCAAGCGGAGGTTTTCTGGTGTACATAAAACCGATTTTTATCACTAACCCAGTGGTGAAAAGTGGACGAGCCTACCTAAGTTCTATTGTCGAGCAGAATGTCTTCGAAGTTCTCTGTCATGCCCATCTTTTATAAAACACGTTGTAGGCGTTGAGAGGGGTCCTTAATGACAACCGAGTAATCAGGATCTGCAAATTCTGGTCTCGTGGCCGCAGGAGTGGCCGCGCATTTTAATATTTCCCGAGATTGTTTGCAGCGAACGCATGCTCCTTGGTTATAGCAAACGCATGTTACTGACCAACGTCCGTTAGCTTGGTCGTGGCGACATGGAGCGGTTGGGAACAGGCCGTTTGCCAGCGGTCACAATGCGTGCTGTTTGTTCGTGGTGTTACCGGCTGGTTGAAGAGACCTGCAGGAAACGTCAGTTAACTGAAAACAGCCTAATTCAGTTGAAACTGGAAGTATATACACGACGGGAAATGTGTACATGACAGGGGAAACCATTGTCTGCAGTTACAGCACTGGATCGTGTGATCACGCACTCGGACTACTAAAGAGCACGAACCACAGCTGCAGTCTTTAACCGTTATTATGCGATGAGAAGTGGAAAGTATTCGCAGGAAACAGTGAACCTGTTAAGACGGTCCAGCAGAATGATACCGGGTCAGTTGTTACTATCGACAACCGAACTGCAGCGAAAGCTGAGACTGAACGCGTTGGCCACCGTACACTGATACATATAGCAAAAAATAGGGTACAGTGGAAGCACGTGAAGCTAGTGAGACAGGGGGCGAGTTATGTTTGCAGCCCAAGGACGGATGATACGAATTAACAGCTAGACGAACAAAAGTAGGTAAGAAACCAAAAATGTAGAAAAATGTATGGTAGAATGCGATTATCGGAAATATTGTTTATTGTAGAGGCTACAAACCTCCTATGCTTCCTATGCTCCGTCCCAGTACGTGGCTGCCGTGGAACCTGAGAAGGGAGTGGAAATAGCACAAGTGCTAGACGCGCAGTTCGACCGCGCCGTTACTCTAATAACCACCGAATTAAAAATTCTCACTGATATGCCTCTCAACCATCTGAAAAAATTTGTTTGATAGAACATGAATATTGGGGTTATATTTTCCAAACTGTTTGGCCACATACAATTCCAAATATACATCATGAATATTAATTAACGGTCGGTTGACTTGAGGAGTAATATCAATTTCGACCGCTGGGGATTTGTTCAAATGAGGGGCGTACTTTTTGCCGATGTATATCTGCTCGTCGGATAAGGACAATGGTGCAAGCTCTGGTTAGTATTCTTTACGAAGCCTCATGTAATGGGAAGGTTCTGTTCCGGGATTGGGAATACGTCATTCCATGGCATGAGAGTGCTTCATTTTGTGTGGTTTCGAAAATGTGGTCGAAATGGAGAAATACGACCATACAATGTTGGCACTGACTATGTGCATTTCAACAAGAACACTAACACATTTGATGATGAAACATGTATGACAACGTTTCCAGCTTCCTTGTCTATACGATATTTGTACTGTTTCTATTTGTATGGAAGATTTCAGGTAGATACTAGTCGACGAAATGTTGCCCTTGGAAACGGTTGGAAATGAAGCTATCACATGGCCGGCTAAGAAAAAGGGTATCAAGTCGCAATCTATCACTTGGAATCTTCAAAAGTAAATCTATTCACTCCACTGCATTGATTCAACTAGATGAGATACGTTGTTTAATACAAAACGGTATACGGAAACAGATGAACTCAAGCTGCCTGCCGATCATTAGGAGGTATACCTCTCAGCCAGTCGCGACTTGATGGTTAGAACGCCAGGTACCTATCGCGGTGCGGAAGAATACTCCGATCAATATGACAATCAACTGACTCAAAAATGATGATAACCACGTAGCCAAGAAGCGCCTTCCAAATATAAATTTCTCATGTATTACTTCGCATGGTGTTTGCGATATCGTCCGTGTCTTGTTTCATTGGAGAACTGTCATTCGAAAGGAACAGCTACTAAGTGTAAAGTGCAAGACTGCATTTCTCCAGACGGTTGATCACAGAAGTAATGGACTATAGGTGAAGCAGCTACTGTATGATACGCAAGCCTACGTCATTACTCAAACGTGAACTGGTGCTAGCTAGTAAAAAGCAGAGGTGCTCTTGGTCAAACTGGTAGAGACTCCATTAGTGTCTAGTAAAATCACCGGAGGTCGTTTAGAACAACCAAATGATAAGTTAACGCATCCCTTCTGAAATCCGAACTCAGAATCGACGACACGCTGCCCTCACGACCAAACAAAAGTGAATGTGAAAAAGACAGGTTGCCTTCCATATAAATGTTTTGTTTTCGGTTTATTGTAATCTGAAGATAATTGCGATTCCTGAAACGGCTCGATACGGAATTCGCTTGCCGAATTTTAACCCCAGTACTGCACCAACCACCACCTATCGATCATGCAAAAGGTTACCATCATATCTTTTTGATAGGAACATTTAACACTCCAGAAATCAACCTTCTTGCGTTCTTGTGCATAGGTCCTAAAGATTCTGACAACACGTTCTTCTTATTTACTGGAGATCTTGAGTGTGACCAAACGCACATCTGACTTTATGCACTGGCGGAATGGATACAGTTTATCGAGTCATGACTACGCTGTCACTAGTGAAAACATAATGGTAGACAAGACTGAAGTCACTGCTTCACTCAGGCTAGATGAGTATGCAGTGAATTTCCCAACTTTATTCATTGCAACACTCACATCTTCAGTGAGATGGTAGTAATTAGGGTAGTTAGGGTCGAGAAAAGACGGAATCGATGTAAGGATTTGAGATGGAAGAGCGTAAAGGAGAGATGTTGTTGGCATAGTGATAATATGAATAGCGGGATGAGAGGGATAGAAAGAGTTGTAATGACAGATAAGAGTGCATACTCATGCTAGTCCGAGTGAAGCGTGATTCAAGTCTGTCTACCATTATGTTCTAGATCCTGCTAAGCGCTGGAGGTTGATGAGAGAGGTGTATATTATGAGCAGAAGCAGTGTGAGCATAGATGAGGGTACCGCAGTTAGTGAGATCAAGTGTAGTGGAAAGGTTAGGATCGGTGATAGTATTGCAACTATGAGTAGTACAACGTATATGAATCATTGTGCGCGTGAGAGATCTGATTATAGTAGTATGTATAATCGACCAGATGATCAGTCCAGATGTAGCGTTTAGAGTGCACACTCAAGATCTCCAGTAAACTCAAAGAAGCGTGCTTTTGTCAAGAATCTTTAGGATACCTGCAAGAAGGTTGATTTCTGGAGTGTTAAATGTTCCTATCAAAAAGATATGATGGTAACCTTTTGCATGATCGATAGGTGGTGGTTGGTGCAGTACTGGGGTTAAAATTCGGCAAGCGAATTCCGTATCGAGCCGTTTCAGGAATCGCAATTATCTTCAGATTACAATAAACCGAAAACAAAACATTTATATGGAAGGCAACCTGTCTTTTTCACATTCACTTTTGTTTGGTCGTGAGGGCAGCGTGTCGTCGATTCTGAGTTCGGATTTCAGAAGGGATGCGTTAACTTATCATTTGGTTGTTGCAACGACCTCGTGTTTTACATAATGACAAGGTAAAATGCCTGCTACCCTATTGGTAGCCCGCAAGTCATTGAGAATGCAGTATGCTTTCGTCTCAGTAGCTGCTTCACCTGAGTCATTTATTCTGTGATCAACGTCTGAGAATGCAGTGTGCACTTACACTAGTAGCTGTTCCTTTCGAATGACGTTCTCCATGAACAACACGGAGAACGAACACATGCGGAAAGTCATTAGATAGTTGTATTGGAAGCGTCTGTGGTACGTGGTTATCATCATTTTTGAGTCCGTTGATTGTCATATTGATCGGAGTATTTTTCTGCACCGCGATAGATACCTGGCGTTTTAACCATCAAGTCGCGACTGGCTGAGAGGTATACCTCCAATGATCGGCAGGCAGCTTGAGTTCATCTGTTTCCGTATACTGTTTCGTATGAACGACACGTGACCTCAATCTAGTTGGAATCAATGCAGTGGATGGATTAGATCTTTTTTGAAAAATTCCAAGTGTTAGATTGCGATCTTGATCTCTTTTTCTCTTACCCTCCATGTGATAGCTTCATTTCCAACCGTTTCCAAGGGCAACATTTCGTCGATCAGTATCTACCTGAAATCTTCCAAACAAGGAGAAACAGTACAAATATCGTATAGACAAGGAAGCTGGAAACGTTGTCATACATGTTTCATCATCAAATGTGTTAGTGTTCTTGTTGAAATGCAATGCCAACATTGTATGGTCGTATATTTCCATTTCGACCATATCTTTCGAAACCACACAAAATGAAGCACTCTCATGCCATGGAATGACGTATTCCATCTCGGAAATTGCAATGAGCGCATTTGCGAGACTTGACGAAGTAAGCTAATCGCAATACCGGGTTATTTTCGCGAAAATTGTGGGACATTTTTCAATCATCAAACCGATACTTTTGGCACGTAGTTGATGTATTTCAATATTTCCAGTACCGCTGTTTATTTAAAATTGATGCACTGTAAATATTTCTTCCGAACTTCTGATTTTAAAATTTCAAAAATATTTAAAAAACGAGGATTCGCGCCAAAATGACCGTTTTCCCTTTTGAACGACCTTCAAGCCGAATCCCTCGAAACGGATAATTGCCGATGGATCATTTTAGCCGATGTGATAAGCACGAAAATCTGTCTACTGCGCGGCCACAGGGAGAACACACCGATCTTCAGTTAGGTCAAACGGTGATCAACACACTATGACCGAATGAGCGTTTGAATTTCATGTGGTATTGTAACTTTCAATAAATTTTCGGAATAAAATTAAAAACGCGATATTTACTTTAGCTGTAACTCAGCAGCGTTTTCTTTGCAAAAGTTTCGGTGATAATTAATGCTTTCTTCCATGCAGGCATGCACGCTTTTACAATACCCGTTCACCCAATTTTTCCGCTGGGGGTTACTCCTCAAGTCAACCGACCGTTAATTAATATTCATGCTGTATATTTGGAATTGTATGTGGCCAAACAGTTCGGAAAAT
>LOND01002726.1:27925-51988 GCA_014220965.1 Paragonimus kellicotti | reverse complement strand
TCTGAGACCATTGTTGGTTAAATCCAGTTTTCTCTGTCTTAAAAGCCGGAACTACTCAAGCGTATCCGCCTGCTTACGTAGATATACTGAGAAGATATACTGTTATAAGTTCATGAACAACCTCATACCTCGTGCTGACAACACGAAGCAGCAATTGGCAATTTTTGTAAATGAAAACCATTTGTTCCTTCTTGATCTTAGTCGGAAAGTTTAATCACTTGGCCTTCCACTTATTATCACTTCATCTTTAACGTGACTCTCTTTTCTGTTGCTTTCTTTATTGGCATTTGAGTTTACAAAGTGTCACATGTCGAGTTGAATTCGAGGGAGGGATCTAATAACGAAACATCAGAATGGCATATTGCTAAGTTTACTGAAAAGCTTATTGCACTGCAACACATTAGACGCATATTGCATTAATGATTATTGTATGCTAATTAACATTCATGGACAACAGTGTGGGTCATGACAGCCGTAGAAAGTTTGAGCAAGCGTTCACCATCAGCTTAATCGATGTTCTTAACGACCTTGCCCCCTTGATTTGGAGTTCAGAGTCTGGTAGATAATGTAAAATTGATTACATCGGTTGCTTTTGTGGAGGCCGTCGTGAAACAGGAGATACTTGAACCTGATCCATAACATGGTCATCTCACGTTAGAATGCGTTGAGCTAGCCGATTCCGTATTTGCATTCCTATCCTGTTAATCGTAAATTAAGTGAATTTCGCAGGTTAAATGCGGAGTAGACTGTGGCTAAAAACAGGACTGGATCTTACATTTATGAAGTGGGTAGTCGGGTTGGCTAGTCCAAAAGAGCGGTGTGGCTGTACGGTACGGACAGGTGTCGAACGACCAGCTTAGTGAAGTTGTTACTTTAGAAAATCAAATGTAAGACAGTTGAGCCAGCTCAGCTGTAAGATTGCCAGGGATATCCGACTGATTGAAACTGCGAGTCCAGAGCTTACAGCTCATTTAGCGGTTGTCGTCTAGAGAAAAACAGTGCTGTCGTTTGTTTTGTTAGAAACTGAAGGGGCTTTGTTTGGATGTAGCTAACACGCAAGAGTATGTCAGCTTGGAAGCTCGTCGTTAGAAACCAGCTGTATGTCAACGTGACGATATGAGTGTGCACAACTTATTTTCAAATGAGACAAGACGTTAGTCAAAAGAAAATCATGCATATATATGCCGTCAGCCTGTCTGAAACTAGATGTTTAAAAGTAAAATTCAGCAGCAACGCTGTGTGAGACTTCGAATTTCAGTAGGATGCAAACCAACATTTAGCGGCTTCTTCTCACTGGAAGTAAACATTATTTGCAATGTTCATTTCATAGGAACAAAAGTAGAGAGCGATGGTTTTTCCTGTATGCCAATACATGCTAGTCTAGTTCCTCAATACGTTCATCAGTTTGTGTGTTTCTTAAATTTTAGTTGTTAATAACGACTGATTGGCTAATAGTGATCGCTAAGCAAGTCACTGGGATAGATAATGCTCGGCCGAATCAACAGATGAAAACTGCTTGGCGTAGTTCGCGCTCTGACTTGCACGCGCCCAATCGTTTATCTATTCGGTTATGTGTTCATTTACAAGCCTGAAAGAAAAACGAGGCTTTACTCGACTTAACGTCTTATGTACATATTTTGATGTTATTCAACACATTTTGTGAGTATGACTGGATCTGTCCAAGTGATCAGGAACCTGGTGTTAATTCAGACATCTTTAAATGGACTAATTAACCAGTTACATTTCACAGTTTAAAAGATTGAATGATAGTGTACCTTTATTTATGTATCAAAACTGCTGACTTTTTCTACCATCTCGGCGTGTTGATTAGGCATTGTGTGCTGTTTTGAACTGTCACGCTTTGCTGACTAGGAATTCAACGCCCTCCAGGTTCAACCATGTCTGATTAGTTAAAATAGAGCAGCAAGACAAAAGTCAGCTAAGCTCGTACGTTTGTATGCTGCACTACTGATTGCGTGGGAATGCTTGATCAAAGAGGCACGAATCTACGCGTATTCAACAGAACTATAGTTGCAGCACTGCTATCTTCTACGTGCGGAAAAAGGGGTTAGAAACGGTACTGTCAAACACAACGTACTCCGATCGTCCCAAATTTGAATATGATTGCTAGTGTATGGTGGAAAAACCAATTCTCAGAAATTTGATGCGGCTTACATTACATCTACTATGCGCAGCAGAATACGGAAGGGCTGGTCAACTTACATTTCACTGCGTCCCCAAAGTTTGGTTAGCCCGTTCCTGCCAAGTGTGTTACATTTTTAATTAGTTGGTTCCGGATAGAGTCTCCCGAGAAAATCCCCCATCCTGCTGCCTGGCGGGTGCGGTTTTTCAGTCAGAGACTTCAAGTGAGGTTCTTCAAGAAAATCATATTTCCTTTCGTCAAATCGTTCGAGTCAGAGAGTTGATCTGAGCTTGCATGTGTCAGTCTGATAAACGTGCGTGGACACAAGATGCTGTCCGTCGGATATAGAATGTGCATACGTTGCTGGATCGATGCAGCACCGGACGGTCGGAATGCCGCAACGCACCGGTAGCCATGAAACTCAGTTGCTAGGGTATCACTGTCACAGAATAGAGTAAGATAAGGCTGACGGACAACAGCGGGACTCCGAGAAACAGGTGCTGAGTACACATTTTATTAGGTAAGTCTCCCGAAAAATGGTGTCCGGGAACACGGTTTCTGTTTTTCAGTCGCCGAACGCATCAGTCTCCGTTATGATAGGCAAACCTCACATTATGAGCATTCGAACTATGTTCGAGCGACAGCGATTTGATCAAATTAAATCTGTAAATTGTCTAAACGTTTATGGTCTGACTGTATGGCGCAACGATGAGTTAAAGGATCCGTTTCATTATCCACTGTTTGCTATTGTCCACTCGATACCGGTGAAAGGTCGATGGTTTGTTATGGGCAACTTTGGCGTACGAGTTGGGTGTCACTCAATATCCTGACCGGGAGTGCATGGACCCCACTGTATTAGTTCATCCATTGAAAGCGGTGATCGTTTGCTCCAACTGTGTGCTACTCCAGCTATTCCAGCTGGACGTAAGCGATATTACGACTGTGGACCCACCCACGAAGTGGTCAGCACCATTTGCTTGAATAAGCGATCGTGCGATATCGCGACATTTTCAGAAGTGCGTATCATGAGAATGTAGCACAGATCCTAGGTTGATCAGAACCAGTTTGTTCATTCATGCCTGCGAACCTGTTTTTGTGCATCACACGGACAACGGTAGAAATTGAATGTTAACCATTAGAAAATTCAATGGCAGGGACTACTTTTCAGTGTGCAGTTGCGGTTAGTCTGAAAGACGCTCCAACAGCTACAACCAATGACAGTAGGTGTCCACATACTTCAAGCAACAGGTCGTAGCAGCACCATTCGAAAAGATCGTTAACGAGCGCCAGAAACAGCTGGGCTAGTTCGAAGAACGGCAAGGAAACTGATTCCAACTTCGTATGAGAGAAGAATGTGACGTTTGTTATTTTCAAAATGGACTCGGACAATGAAAAAATGTGGCCACTTTCCGGAGTGTTCGCTGTCAACTGACCGAACGTCTTGGCGGAATCAGTGATGACAGGGACAGAAAGCAAAAGTGAGTTGATGCGGGGCTATGTTGATCGCTGACAACAAATGGAATTCCATGATTCACTAATAGTTATTTTTGACCCTCCCATTCATTATTGATTGACAGGGACCCTGGTTATTTCCTGGGTTTTCCTTACGGGACATCACGAAAATCTGCTGCAGGCATTATAATAGCCTACTTTACCGTCCTGCTACTACTGACTGTGTGACAATAGACAGTCTGCCACAAAAAGATTTCACCACTCCACTTGCTCTCGCCCCAGATTTGGCACAGATGCAAAGGACTATTCAACAACTGGGAAAATGAAAGACTGCAAGTGAAGGTGGATTGTCAGGGAATATTCTGGGGCTTGACGACTCAGTTTGAAAACGTTATTTGCTCTAGTTTCTGCACTAAAGCAGGAGGCAGTTCATCAAGAGTTCAGGGATAATCTGATCATACCTTTGTTTAAAGGTGAGGACGGTACGCAAAGCGTAGGTAGATATCTCGGAATCAGTCCACTAAACCTCACTTCAAAAATGTTAGCACGATTCCTATCGAACCGATTCACCGCGGACGTTTTGGATCACAGTGTCCCTGAGAAGCGACCTGCATTCCAGATGAGTAGCCCTACAGGGGATTTGGTGTTCATCGCTAAACAGATCCAGCAGAAGTGACGTGAACGCAACCAATTGTTGTATGCTCTCTTCGTGGATTTCACCAACGGCTTTTGATTCCGTGAACCGTGAGGCGTTGTGGACGGTGCTTGGTAAGTTTGGATGTCCAGGTAAGTTCGTCAATTTGATTCGAATGTTGCATGTGGGTATGAGGGTGAACTGTACAGTCGTGCGGATGGACCTCCGATGACTGTGATATTGTCGGTGGATTGGAACAGGTCTGCGCGTTAGTCCAAGTCATACTTAGTTTGTAGTTGACCATTGTGCTAACAGTTGTTCTTCAGAGCTCGGAAGACAGTCTTCAATTTACATATTGCATGGATGGTCGTCTGTCGAATTTCAGTCTCCGCGCCGTAAATCAGACGTACTTCGACAGAGCGCAAACTATCGTCTGAAGATGTCGTTGCGTGAGATGCACCAGCGATAAAATTTAACAACTGGTCACGGCTTTTGCGTCCGCAACATCCAAATTTGGCTTAGATATCAACACAGGAAAAACATTTTCTTTCTTTCAGCCACCTTTAACCGGAGGTGTTATACATGCACAAGAACTAAGCATCAATGGAGACAGCGTTGACAGGTGAACGAATTCCTGCAAATTAGCAGTAATCTGTCAATAGACAGCCGATAGTAAGATAGTGTGGCGAACGCTATTTCTGCTTTCGAGCGTCTTAAAGGACGTATCTGGAAGAACCACAATCTCTATGTCTGCCGCTCAACGATGCTGTCCTTTTCGCTGTACGACAGTAAAACTCGAATACCGAATGGATGGAATATGCACCACATGTTACGCTTCTATCTGCGATGTCTGAAACGCATCTTGGGTATTCGTTGGCCGGACATGGCTACGAACACTTACATACCGCAGCGAGCGGACAGGAACGGCATGGAAACCATTCTGATGCTCACCCAGACACGTTCGCTATGACACAGTTGTACGACGAGAGACTGCCAGATTCCGAATCAGCTGCTTGGTGGCCCATTGGAACCAGGTGAGCGAACTGTTGGTGGAGATACCAGTTTGTTATCCAAGCAAGGTTTTCGCGTTGTAATATGATTTTTTTTTAGGAGGACTAGCTAAACCGGACCTTCTGGTGGGATACGATCCGGATGGGATTCTGAAGCTCAAGCAGCAACAACTTTGAACCGTAAGTTGAAGCTTGCAGTACGTAAATTAACCGTCGTCACGGTGAATATGTGATTATATGACGTTGCGATGGATGCGGCCACGAATGCGCTGGTCATTTCGGTCCAGTATGCCACCAGCGTAATTATAACACACCTTCGGTGAAGAAACAACGAATGTTTTAGGTTCAAATAGGTTTTATCACTTATTTCTCTTTTCTTCTTTTGGATTAACCATCGACCGCCGTCGCTTGATAGATCATCAGCTCTATTTTCAAGAAACATGGGTCATTGTGGCTTTCCAGTTTTTCTTAGCCTCAGATTTGTTGGTGCATTGTAATTACGAATGTTTGGTTGGGTTTACAGTCCAACCACAAATTTTGTTTATCCTCCTTATTCTTCCTAGAGCAAAGTAATACGTTTCCCTGTATTGAACTACTTTTTTTTTATTCTGTTTTCAGTATTTTTCTTCCCAGTTTAGATTTTATCATAGAGACTATTTAGTTCCGAGAAATAAGAATTTCACTTTCGTACCAACCTAACAGACAACCAGCATTGGCCGGCTGGACACGAAGGCTTTACTCACACGCCTCCTGGTCGCACTCCTTCAGGTTAGCACTAGATGCATATGCAACGCAAGCCGCCTATGGTAAGCATTATGCGCCGGCGTCTTTTGGATTCGGTCACTGTGAGATAATTCAAAGCGGATGCTATTAACCAAGCGATAAAATTAGCAGGGTGTCATTGTCCACGTCTGACCAATTTTTTTCCAAATTGGGACCAGTGGAACAGTTTGCGACAAACCTGGTTAAAATTAACCTTTAACAGCACTCCATACAAAACGTCGATTAAACTCATTTGGACTTAACGACTGACCTTTTTCTTGCAGCAAATGAAGCTTCCAACTGTTTTTCCATCGTTGCACTCATTTTATAGGTTTGAAAACGGGATGATCGTGACTTTGCGAATATCTGCTACAATTTACTAAATGAATAACACTCAAACTGTTTGACTTCATTCGCACTCAATTTGATGCGGATATGATACAATCCGCTAACATTCCTTTGCCCCAGATATGTCACTGGAGATTCAGTCAACAGCTCTAAATCGTGTGTTGCTAATCTCTTAACATACACAGAACACACAATGTTACACGGAATTTAGAAGCAAACGCGTGGAAAAATAAACTGAGCAATTGGTGTCCTGAAATTTACTTAGTACCGGGTTTCATTTAGGTATACGAAACTGGTGGATCTTGTGTTTCCTATAGGCGTGGACAAACCTGCGTTCACACCTGTTTACGGGGCCTACATCAACTTTCGGATGTGACTACCTACCCCCGTGCCCACTGGTCAGTTGCTTTTTGCGATATAGCGTTTACAGTGAACACAACTTAAAATTTCTTCATTCACTTAGGGTTTGCCAGAATCCTCTTGGTCCCTCTTTCTACCAAATATAACAACTTGATTTGTGGTGCACTCGTTTGTCCCCTCTGGAAAGTTTGAGGTTCCTGCGACCTCTTAGTTGACTGGTAAACTGATTGCTCGTGAACTGATATTCAATTATAATGCTATGACCGCAAAACAGCTGGACCTAGGAAGTACTTCACTGCAAGGTACGTGAAAACACAGAATAACGAAGGCGAATACTTATTTTGCATGACTGATGTGTATTCACCTCCGCCAGGCAGCACTGCATCACCATACGATTCAGTGACCAGTCCCACAGAGTGCATATACACGTTTGCGATAGTTACTTCTGGCCCCTCGTCTTCCTGGCGTTGACACGCACCCTTTGGTTGTTGAGCGTATCTGTCATGCTACACTATTCAAACGAAGGTGCATATTATACAACAGTCGTTAATTAATCAGGAAGATGTACTTTATCTCCTTCCTTCGTTTAGCTGCTACTGCTTTTTGAAGAAGACTTGGGAAAAACTGTCTCCTTTTAGCGTAAAATCAGCCACGTGTTTCTCGCTCGATAAGTATTTTTGGTATATGTATATATATATGATAGATTCTTTTGAAATTAGCTGGCTTAATACTTCGCTTTGAAAGTAAGAGATATTACACGGCATAAGTCGTTATGATGTCGGTGTAACGGATAAAATCGAGACACAGTGTTTCTTGTGTATCAGAACATCCAGGTGTGTGGTTTGTTTGTAATTCTCCCACACCGAGTTTGATGTTCGATTTCAATACGTTCATTGCACCTGGTTGTCGTGTTAATTACGTTTTGCTTTTTGTTCTGTTGAAGTTGTCGCTCTCATGTCGCTTGTGTTGGGATACACCTATAACCCGGTCTTCAAGGTCTTTCTCTGTTTGTCCTGAAAAAGTCAAACAGAAGCAGATAGAATGATATACTATTCTTGGCAACCTTGTCGGTTTGGTGTCAATTGCTCCTTGTCACTGACAATTTTCAAAGCTACCTTAGTTTATCGGAGGAGAAGCAGAACACGTTGAATTCCAACAGAAATTATTAAGAAACAGACGCTCAGTGAGGCGATCGAACCTGACATGGACAATAAACGCGGGCACTATGTTACACATTTCGCAGTAGTCCGTGGCTCATATGGTCTGAAATGGAAATGGCTTTGGGTTGCCTCAAGGAGCGTCGAACTTTTGAATAAAAGTTGCTTCGTTTGTAATCTTGTTATCGCCGGAAGTTCAACAACACAGGTAAGCAGACATGACCATCGGTTGGTCAAATAGGTCGATGGGTACTCCAAAAATGATCAATGACAACGATCATGACAATCTGGTGAGAGAAGAAAAGGCAACTGAACTTGAACTCGAAAGCTATGCTGATAACTCATTTAACTACGCAACAGACTAGCGCACACGCATGGCGTTCCGATGGGAGGTAATCATTCTGTGACTCACAAACCAATGCAATGTATAACTAAGTAAGTGTTCAAAAGACACAAACCAAGCGTATTCTTTATCGAAGTGTTACGGTGATTGCATACATGTATTGGGAAACCGCGGAATAATTCTCGCTATTGTCCATTGCGCCCTCAATATTCACATCAATTTCGCGGATTATTTGCTACAAAAAGGGGACTCTACACTCCATATTCTTCAGTTTGTTATTTAGACATAGAACGAACACCACATCAGTGAGTTATGGCCTGCTTTCTATTTCCCACCCTAACGCGTTACCACATAGCAGACTGATGTCTACGTCAGAATCTTTTTCACCTCCAGTTACGGAGGCTTGACCAATCACGTTGTCTCCTACCAAGGTTACACTTCTACTGTTGGCCGCCTACCCACTTCCGTCCTTGACCCCGACCCAAACCATCTGTGCATTGGCTCAAGGGCTCTTCAGTATATTGTTTAGTCTGATTGCAAACGCTGATTGTCTGTCGCACACACCTACACAGACCGCGTATGTGGTATCGACATCCACACTGTCTATCTGCGCAGCTAACTGACACATCAAGTCAGCGACATTTGTGTCGCATGCTACACATGTGACCAAATTGCGAGTGACATTGCGCCATCGTTGTTCGATCTGGGTCGACTACTGCGATCTCTCTCACGAGTTTTCGTCACTTTTTCAAAGGATGGACGCAGAACTGGTCCTCACGCAGTCGGTAACATTGGAGGCGGAAACACTAAACGAATCAAATGCAATACAATATGTCGTCGGAGTGTTTTTCTTCGTGGTTGGTAGGTTCATCTTCATTAACTTACAGTCAGTTACGAGGCCATGAATAAATCATCAGTAGAGTTAAGTAAATGTAGTTAGTCACAATGTGCAACTTAGCCCTAACCTTCGGGGCTAACCTTGCAGGATGCAACTGGTGCCTTGTATGATGCACAAATTCCCATTGCACATTGAAATAATGGAGTTATCAGTCGGTATTCAAAGAAATAATCTTGGTCAGAATCTGCCAATTATAAAAAAATGGGGAAAAAGACGAACAGGCTAGCATTTGTTTTGAAAAATTACTTGTAGGGCCAGTACACTTATATAGAGAGAGACAATTACACTAAATCGATATATCAGGGTGTCAAGTTGAAGGCAACTGGGCTGTGGAATGCGTCGATTGGTGATGACTTTATCAGTCCGTAAAACTACAATATTTCCATGCCTGAAGTACAGGGTTTAGTTGTCGATCGGACCCGTTCAAGGAGAGTTCAAAGCCGTTTTTCGATCACAAAATACTCGATCAAGAGACATGAGTTCAATAGTTTTGGTGGTGCGAGCATTCCGTGTGCAACTATGATCTGATGGCCTACTTAGTGCACGGCTAACTACTAAAATGACTTGAGCATCCACCTTCCACCAGATGCTTTGGATTATTACCCTTGACCTCTCGTGCTTCGCTATGTCACGACACTCGTGAGTGATGCTAGCAGGATCGTAAAAAACAGTCAGTTTAGCCCGTTCTACCGGATTACTATATCCTATTTCATTATCTACATCGACCTGCACATGAATTATTAAAAACTCATACCTTTATTTGTCATTCTCATCGTCAGCAGCATTTTTATACGTGCATCCATAAATCCACTATGATAATTTTATGCACCTCAGCAACAAAACCCGAATCCTTCAATCATTAATCACTGACGTCTGTTTGTAAACACTCGCCCATACGGCAGACATGAGATGACTGATCAGTATGCTTTAAATAAGCATCAGTAGTAATCTAAGCTGATGAATATAACTCAGTAGTTCAATGTTATCTTGAAGTTGTATACTTCGCTTTCACCATAAACGAGACAATGTGGCGTTATCCGGTTATATGTTAGCTACAATCTGAAGCTGTTATTTTGGTCGAGTGGGAGCACACTGTTCAATGTTTGACTTACTTCATGGGGCTGATTCGCACATTCAGCCGCAAGAACCTCAAGCAGTTCGTTAATTTGTATTTTACGCAGTGACGTTCCTTCGCCCGTAGTGGGTGCTTTATCTGTAAGCCCAAGTGAGTCCAGAGGACAGAGTTATCATTTGAATGGCACTGCTTCAGTGGAGATTCAGGTAGGATCGAGTATCTTCCTCAAAAAATCGTCACTTACCCAAGCACGACTACTGCTTGCTTTTTATGTTGTAGACCACAATATTTAACTAGCTACTCGGTTTCCGAAACCTTTCCATCTTACGGCTACTTTGCGTTCACAGGGGTTGTCGGAGTATGGCTTCACGGGTTGAACGTAAAGCGTCTGATGAAGCTCGATCTGATTTTGCCAGAAGGTTTTGTCAGTTTACATTTCCACTTGGCCTTGGCAAACCTAGGCATCGTGGCCATGGTTCCGTTTGGCGGAGTTTCTGCATTTTTCCATCGGTGAGTGAAGATCAATGACAATACATTTGCTCATAAACATATAATCTGAATGCCATGGCATAAAAGATGTTTACGCTGTGTATGCTGCGTATGTTATCTTGAAAAAATATAAGTTATAATAGTCTTAAAAACACCATGCAGTTTGTTTTTTAGGAAACATTGGGTGGAAAAACAGTAGTTGTCGTAGGGAAAGAGTAGAGCGAAAACCGAAGAAAGAAGGTCAGCGACGGTTTTGTTGGATAGAAGAAGTCTCACAGACTGGAAGATTAACAGTAACAGTCGTTTTATCTTCAAAGTTATACTTAAATTGTTAACGTACACAGTAATTCTAGTCATTCTAGGTTTTATTACACGCACATGAAGTACGTGACATGACTGGGTCGATACATAGGCCATTGGTTAGTACTTGGTTAACCAAATACCATATATTTGCGGTTAGGATCGTTTTTTTAAATGTTATCTGTCGAGGAATTGTTCAGACCAACTAGTGACGGGGTTTGTTAACTAAAGCATGGCCATTGGCTGCATTAGTCTTGTCATTACGAATTCGATACAAACTAATGTGTTCCACTTTAAGTACCCCATACCTATGGTTCATCGCATGAAACGTAGGTTTCCCGATGCCAACTACTGGACGCGTCCACCGGTAGAACTCTCCGTTGTCTGTCCAGAATAGCAATCGTTTCTAGGTTAAAGTCTTTCAGCACAGTAAACAAGACGTGGAAGTCAAATTTAAACTGTCTTGAAGTTTAACGTGACCACTTTGATAAGGAAAAATGACCTTGAGGATCACGTCAGAAATTCCTACTCTCCATATGCGTTTGCTAATTGGAGGTTGGGATCAGAAGCACTCAAAACAGATATACACAATAGTCGATGTGTGATCACGTACGATCATACAACCATTGAACAGTCATCGCCTTGTAAGTTTTATTTGGAGTCAGGCCGACATATTGAACTTACCCACTTAGTATAGAACGTTGTTTTTTTGCAGATGGTGCTTCAGCATGGTTGGCTGTCAGCTGTACGCCTTTGAGGGTATGCTTTGTGGCATAACCTCCATCGCGTTAACCTGTACAATATGCATCCTGCAATACGCCGATTGGAAATTTGGTAAGTGTTTAGAGCAGGTGTTTAAATGATTATCTCACTCAACTGAAGGTGGTCGATACAATTCACCCAAGTGATCCGCTTATACCCTGGTTTGGTTTGCACATATACTCCGTCACATTTTTGTAACGAATGATTGTTTGTCCCACTTAACAAACCATATCTGATCAGTAGATAAAATATTACGGACATCAGCTTTAATGTAGCAGTATGAGAACTGAAGAATGGAGTCTCATTCATGAAGAGTTCTATACCTACAATGAAAATTAAGTCACAGCGAGGAGAATTGTTTTCCATAAATTCACATATTTACTTGATGCATTTGCGTAAAATCAAGTGAAAACTAAGTTACTGATCCAAACGAAGAAAGGGACGATTTGGTTGAATAGACATCATACACAACTTTTTTAGTGTTGAAAGCACCAAATGAGGTGGTAGGCTTAACATATTGAGTTGAATCAGCGACAGATACAGAACATCTCTGGGTCTGTACGCGAAGTATAATCGATCGGGTGAACCAGCAGAGGGTGTGAATCGGCACCTTCTGTCGCCATCAGAGAGAGGCTAACATGGGACATTGTTCACAGATAATTCCGAGAAACACATTTAGTAGCACGACTACTTTACGCCCAACTACAAGAGCGGTCTGGAAATGGACTGAAAACAACAGCAATTTTTGGGTATACTTTCTTTTAGATGGGTTGGTATGACCGGTTTTGGGTAGAATGTCACAGGCGGAATTGTCACACAACGGCGTTTGTTAAAATAGCGTGTTGCAAACTCGGTCATTGCGTTCCCTCTAAATTGCAGTGTTAAGCAGGCCTTCTTCTTATCAGCAGTGCCTGTTGTGTGATTTGTTCATCTCTGTTACATACCGGTATCCAGAAATTTCTACTGCTAAACGTTCATACTTAGAACCTGTTCCAATTCCCTCATTCTGCTTCTGTTGTATCATCAGCACAAACACTTTTCGTTCTGTTGGTCAAGCGGCTAGCTAGATTAGGTTTCAGATTGATTGGATTATGTTTGTAGAAGGTTCACATACTGATTACTCAGTGTTTTCTGTTGAAGTACGCTACATTTATAGCGTAGTATTTATGTTCTCGGTAACATCCCTAGTACCCTTCTGCTAACAGTGGTGTACTGCTCTGCAAACTTATTTTTCCGATTTTTTGCAACATAATCTGAACTCGAGAACCAAAGACAACTTCTGCTAGTTCTTGTTTCACTACATCACCTTATCTTGCTTCCACTATCATGTGTCTAAGAGTAGCAGTGTCTTGGATCAAACCCTCGACCACTGTGGTGTACACTCCATATCCTATGAATCGCTATTTTCAGACATTATGTCACCGTCTGCCTTGCTTTATATCAATCAAATAGTACAATCGTTTCTTGTAGCCTGACGGATATGTATATGATAGTCAAACATTCTGAAAAAAATGGCGTTTGTACATCGTAGATTGTTTAGAGATACGTTATACTGTCAGTGTATTATTTCTGCTTGGTATCGTATATTTAAGTACGCTGCACAGAGTGGTAATTGTTGTGGAAAATTAGAACAGCGCCGTTGTCCACAGTCCCTTGCATCTGAGTCTTTTTTTTTTTTTCTGCTTTTTTTTTTTTTTTTTTTTTTTCGACTCCTTTTTTTTCCTGTTTTTTTTTTTTTTTTTTTTTTGTTTTTTTTTTTTTTTTTTTTTTTTTTTTTTTTTTTTTTTTTTTTTTTTTTTTTTTTTTTTTTTTTTTTTTTTGTTGTTTAATTACTTTTTTGGTTCTTGAATCCTCAGTGTCTAGGCTTGTAGTGAGTTGTGTCATATGTTAGGTGGTTGCAAGTGAATAAACCCAAGCCGTTGGTACACCCAAAATAAAACAGAGTTCAGCTGTAAGTGTTCAACTCACTCCACTCAACCGCAGATGAGTTTTGGAAGTTATGATTCACTGTCACAATTTTGTAACTTTCCCAAGTGATCGTCCTCTAACAAGCTAGATGCAGACATTAAAGTATCAATTTTAGTGGCTTGAAAAACCTCACTAGTTCGCTAAGAATCGCCACATAAACCTCGAGCCACAATGCTGTTTTTTTTTTTGTTTTCCCTTTGCTATTTTATTTTACTCACTTTCATATGACACCGCCATTGTTTCTAAACAGTAGACTTAAAAGTGCATACAAGTATAGAGCCATGTACCGACGTATTCCACTTGTCCGCAAACCCAGTATCGTCACACGCAAAATGCTTTTTTTTTTTTCTTTCTTCTATTTTGTTATTAATCTGGGGTTTTTTGGTGTTTTTTTTTTAGTCTAAATCATAAGCAGTCGTTGGCAAAGCGCGACACTGTTCTACTCGGAAATCCGAAGAAACTGGTGCCTAACACAACTTTTTTTAAGACAGCGTCCAGCACCTTACTGAATGAGTCACATATACGCACCATTTCTTAACCGACTCATGACTTGGATCATTGTGTCAGTACTGGCCCAGTTAACTCTAATGGTTTAATTGTCGTCGAGTTTCTACTCTGTACCAATGAATCCAGAAAAGAACCTTATTAGCTAATTCCTGTAAAAGATAGCATTAACCAATTCGTACACCTAAGAGAATACAGCCAATGACCGTGATTATATCTGTCTTCGTTTCCTGCAGACCTGAACATACTAATGTGAGTCTACTAATCAATAGTAAGCCTACGTTGTTCAATGGAACCCGGTTCAATTTTGTTAGCATATGCAAAAGTAGGAAACGGACTTTATAGCCATTATATCAAAACTAGGAGAGTAATGTTCACGAATCTAATTATCAACATTGTGCGACTGTTATATCATCAGTAATATATAAGCTGAGGAACAAACATTGTGTTATCCTTTGTTGTCTGGTGATGTTTACGCTACAGCACACTCCCAAAAGTTTTCACCATCGTTTGACTCAATGTATACTTATCCTACCTATCCTAAGACCGCTATTTCATACCAATACCGGTTGCTCATACAAACTTAACTATTAATCCTATAAGTTGTAAGTACGTTATAGTGTTAACGAATTCTTTTGCAATTTCAAACTAATATTTATCCGGTGTGTCTTTCTAGTTCGCAACTCATCTTCATACCCTATCCCTGGTGATAAGCACTCGAAACCTTCGTGTGCCGTTATCACCTAATGCGCATAGTGGCCTGGACTCACGGTTTTAATCTGGCCATTCTACCTATCCTTGGAGTTGAAGGTAAGTTTGCTTCAGTGAATTTTAGAATGAGTGGGCCTTTTCTTTCTGACGTCCTGCGAATATCCGCGACATAACGGAATCGAACAGAAGAATTAACTGAGTTACATCTATGCTGGTCACCTATTGGTGCATCAGGATCAAATGCAGTTGCTTAGTCTATGACAGTGAGATAAGATGTAATCAGTCTCAGTCTAGTTTAAATATGAGGCTGAAACGTGACGCTTTCAGAAGGCAGAAGAGTTACCTAACTTTATGTTTCTTATTGCTTAATAATTCACCACCTTCAATCTCTCGATTCGTAGAATAACTCAAAATGTCGCCATATCCGAAAAGCGACACTGTTGTCGAGAAAAATTTTATTACTGCCTGAATTTCAATGAGACCAACCTCCTAAGTTCTAGCATTCCTCCAATCGGAGATTTTATGCTATGCCGCAATTATGCGCCAAGATTACTGTTGAATTTGTCAGGATATTTGTATAACAGTTCACTATTATCTGTTTGTAACTTCCTATATATTCATTTTTACTACTTAGCTACATAGTTGGGCAGGTGGGTGACACGGCGTTTAAACACGTGAACTTCGTTCTATTATCGAAAGCTTGACCTGATCCATATACGTCACAGTATAGACTGTTCGGATGAATGTAATGTTATTAAGTTTGTTGGTTGGTCGCATCCCTTTGTTTCACACGGTTAAATGTACGGTGAACTGAACTGTGTCCGCATTGTGGATCAGAACCCATAAGTAAGCTAGAGTACTCGGTCACTGAGAGATGCCCTCACAGAATAAACTAACAGGAAAAATATGTAGAAAACACCTAATCAAACCGCAACTATAGTCTTTGGTTCAATTCTTCATCAGCTGTCTCTCATAACACGCAGGAGTATACCAAACTGTCATACTGAGTTCTCAGTTGGTCATACGTCTGAATAATGCAGAGTTGGACACAATGGCGGACAATGCAGTCAGCGTGAACTTGCCTTAAAATAGGCCTTCTTTCCTTCTGATAGGAAAATATACAGCTGGTTCGCAACTGGTAAACAATGGAATAAACAATCAAGGTCATACACGGGATCAAGTCAGGAAAGATGGCTTGATTAATAACTGATATTTGTCACTATCACGTGTGTCACTGACTCCGAGAGACAAGTAACAATGAGGTTATTTAATCATCTTGACTGGGTGAATGCGTAACATGTTGAGTTGTCCATAATACAGTTTGTACAAAGAAAGGATGCGAGAATTATACGTTCATGGGACGGTGTTTAATGTCAGCTAGGACAGTGATATCGCACACATGTCTGGGACATGTAGCCACGATCACAAAACATTTGTAGAACAGAGAGTGAAATACGGGAGCAGCCGAAACTAATTAGAAGTGGTTGTTAGTCCAATTCTTCAGCAACTACTATTCAGAAGCTCATATTAGTGAAAACGGATATACGGAATGCATCCAATAGTTGGTTTATATTGTAGTTGCCAGCTGACACATTTTTACGTATAGTCATCCATTTCCAGTGTTCACTATTAGGTTGACTAACCATGGTATTGAAACCGGGATGACTGATTCATTTGTCCTTGGACCTGCTGTTCTTTTGACAGTAACCAGCTGATCCCTAATGCATTCACATGCGGCGATTGGTCTCGCTCTTCTAGGTCACCCGAAACATTGCAGCGTCATTTCAACTCGTGATATCTTGTCAGTTCATGTGTCAGACAACCTACCCATATGCACAGTGTCAACCTACTCACCACCAAAACCCAGATAAACCCCTTGGAACATCTTGAGGAAACTTCGGACACCCGAACTTAACATCGCGACATCTTATTCTGGAAAGGATATCAGAAAGGTGTTCGTGCGCTAGTTGGGAACAGAAAGATATGATGCAGAAAAGGCTAGGGAGACAACAGACAATCTTATCAAAGTGTTGCAAAAGTGTTATTCAATAAGGTACGATTAGTATTGCCCAACTCGCATGTCCTCATGCTACCAGAATCCTCGTACACAACGCGGAGGCGGTTTCCATTCAAACGGTGTGCACATCTGTCTAGTTTGTGAGTGTGGCTGACGTATGCTTTCGCGGAATTTTGGCCTGTTATTCCTTGTCCGCTGGTCCAATTCCGTTGAGCAGTGGCTGGTCCGGTACCCAGTGTCGTCCGTAACTTGCTTGCTGTAGGCTTCTGAACAAGCCTTACCACCGCGTTGAGGTATTCCACTCGCGTATCAAATTTGGTCACCCGTCACAAACGCTTTGGAGTCACTGTGTTTGTTCGCCTATGTATTCCACAGAAAATCCGCAGACCAGATCAGGTCCCAACTTTACCACATTACTGCACAAAATACTCGACTGCATCCAAGGTTTTGCTTTTTATCCCATACGTGTATTGGTTATCAGTGTGACATGATGATACATGTGTGGTAAGGATGATCGTGTATGAACACTACAGCGTTCTTCAGGATTACTCTGCGGATAGCCTAGATCCACTGACATAGGTCTATCGAATGCAGTATACTGGATGTGCGACGAACGCCCTGACTTTACTGCGTTAATGGTCAGTGTGTCGAAAAACGGGTCACCACAAATCTGTTTGCGGACACTTCAAACCACTCCCTAAGCCACCCGCTCGTGCAACCCAGTTACTGATGCTTGAAATGATACCAGTAAAATTTTTGGTCGACGTACTCTAACACATGCTCTCATCCCAGGGACCTGTTGGTAATAAATGGAACGCTTATCAACGTGCTTAGTTGAACATTACATTCATTAAAACAGAGTTTTCGTGTGATTAGCCGTGTTAATTCAATCTAAAACTTGCAACATAATTATAATAGTTTTAATTAGTTTCCTCTGTGAAGGATAACGGGATGAACCTCAGACAGCGGACCACGTTTGACTTATTTTTGAGGTATCGCAATAAACCCATATAAGTGAACAACTAACAACAGAGGTCTGCTAGCCAATACCTCCTTCATACTACTCTACTCATTGATTGGTCCTGTGCATCAGTAGTCAGAGAGATGTCCACCTATGCTTCTGTTCTGTTTCAACCAGATTAGTGCAATACTCGTTCGTTTAGCAACATCTAGGCCAATATCCTAAGCTTTCTGAATCAGATTATTCGGGGTGTGGACACATAGTATTGCTTAAGTATAATAGAAGCGAAACATGAGCTTAACAATTCCTATCAAAGAGAGTAGCCTGAATATCTGAACGCAAAAGCTGCTATCAAACGAGACTAGTGTCCAAATCGTATCAGTGTGAACCCTCATCTGCATATCATCGATGAGTCATCGGTTAAACACATTGTGCGGTGAAAGCAGAGGACTATAGTCGGAAGACAATTACCAGTTTGTTCGAGCATTTGACTGGGTATATTCGCAGCTTAAACCTCTCTTCCACAACACTGCCGTGAAATAACTCATTCGGATTAATTCAGTCGTCCTGCAAAATCAGATTAGCTTACAAAGCGGATTACTTCATAATGTCATACTTTTGAACAAATGAAGTCAGACCATTGCAAAAGATGTGAATACACTCAATGTATTAATAATCATACAACGCAGTTAATACATCTTTAAGGCACGAAGTAGTCCTTTAAGATGAGCAGTTACACATGTCTCCATTAACGCCGGTTTCACATTAACCCTTGTTCGAAACTTTTGCACTTCCTTAATCTTGATTGTTCGAAATCTCTGCTTTATCCTGTTTCTTTTTACACCTGTCCTGACTGGGCTATGTTGTCTGCAGACCTGTTACTCTGAACTGTTGCTGGTTTTCCCGTTGCTTATTCCAGGCACGTCATCTAGAGTGCTTGTTTATTTGTATGACAAAAATAAGTTAGCTTTCTAACTTTTAGCATTACTCAAAGGTTTTGGTGAGCTATCTGTTGTTGTTCACAGAAATAACACAGTCTTAAAGCCTAAAGGGAATGAACGTAGAAACAGTTATGAAGGAGGCAGGGCAACGATTGTGATGCTGTCGGGTATAACACATGCCCAAAACAAGAACGCAGATGGTTATGATGCGCCCAGTCCGATAACATTCTGCCTCGTCACCACTGTATCAGCGGGTCATCTTAACGTCTCCTTCACTCGTCGATAGTAGTAGATAACAAGCCATAATAATGAAACGATAGAAATAATGTGTCGTAACATTTACTGCACTATGAAATATTTATCTCACACTGTGCTGACTCTACTACTATACTGTTACGGTTTCCAAATGTAAGTCTTCGCGTGTATAGCCTAGTGGGTTATAGCGTTCATCACGTGACTAACTGGCCAAATTGAAGCACGTTACCAATACCAGTTACTTAGATGAGCCATTTCTGTATGTGACACTGTAACGGTTCCTAGAATCACATTTAATCTCACGTACGTGAACAACATGTGATCTGTTAGTGGGCGGTCAAACAGTTTTCTTCCATTCGGCCAAAGAACTTGAAAGGCTTTCGTTTAATCGACACACAAGTTGTGTATATATGGTCATTATGGCTTCCACAAACGTTCGATAATTTTTGAACTTCAGTAAAGCTAACTATCGACACACTGCTGTGAACGTTTTGGTACAGAAGTTTTGTGAACACGAGGTGACTCTGTGTTCGCCGTTGCTGGTGTAGCTAGATTGGATTCAATTGTAAAGACTGCAGATGCCGCGGATATGAATCTGAAATCCGTTAGTTGTAGGTTATGCGTTTATCTTCCAGTCAGATCCATCATATCTGAATCTGGGAGACAAATCAGCCGAAGTCCACGAATGCCGTCCGCTTATGGTCCAGATGAATGCTGCAGAGACAACACTGAGTAGTCACGTTAGCCGCTCTGCTAATGTCGACGAGTGCGTCCAGTATTGTTACATTACCGTACATGGAACGAAAGATGTTTCGGTTAAGTCTGCTGAATCACACTTCAGGATTAAGGTTGGATTAACGTCATGTCACTCAGACAATGGTGATTAAATGCTACGACTGTGGGCTAACCACAAGTTGCTTTTAACAAGTACTGGTTCCAGGCACATGGCGCGTCAGTGCACAATTCGGACGCCCCCTTTCTCTATATTAGGCCTGGTCTTAGAAGGATTGCGTAATTAGAAGTTAGATATGGCGTGTCCCTGACTGAGATAACCTATCTTGTTGGAGCACATGCGTTGACTCGGTGCATACTTTCGTCTGCCATCAATTCGTTGTATCATTTATCTGACAGGGTTCCGATTTTTTTCACAGGTGAGAGATGGACCCTATCTGCATGAAAGCAAACCTAACTAAGCTTAGAGTGCAAACTAAGCCATACACCCCGTGGTGCACACAAAACTTACAGACTTTGGGAATGGCTGACACAGCTGCATGAAGTATGAAAACAGTACATTGTTTCAACCAGCATGGTTTAGGACGAATTGACACTTGGAGATCATCGGTCTGGGCTGGTACTCCGTTTTGTGATCTTCGCATCCCGTACAGTGAAGGATACGGTTGTACGTGTTAGTAACAGCGTGTTACTAATTGACGTCAGTCTGTTTCAACCGGTCGTAGAATCTCTAAGAACCCCTTCTCGATTGCCATTATTTTATCTTTCCTGGATTCCTCCTTCTGAACTTTCGTTTTATCAGACAACATACTCATCATTTTTGGGATGTAATCACTCCTATTCAGCAGAACAATTCCGCTTCCCCTAACCGGTCTTGATATCACAATCGACTGATCGTTTTTCGATACAGTAAGATCCTTAAAATGGGACACCTTAATAGGATTCATATGTCTGAGGTTCTACGACTCTAGGTATTATAGGTAAGCAAGCAGTATATGTAACAGTGATTTGAAGAAGTTCAGGTAGTATCAGTTCGAAACGGAATAACTACTGTAAGTAATTGTTAGTCTTCAAACTGAACCTCAAGATCAAGTTGCCTATATATACTACCGGGTTAACACAATTTTGAACCGAATGATAAGGTTCCAGTCAGCGTTTTACACAACGTCAAAGAGCAAAAATCATGAACGTACCGTTCTGGTTGTTAAGGGAATAGTATCCACGATTTCTGTGGACTGACCCCCAGGAGTAGGTTTGTTCGCTTTCTTTCGGTTGACCTTTCTACGATCTTTTTCACATAGGACCCGAAGGTGTTTCTTTCTTATTCTGGTAGGTTCTGGACCGAATGGTAACGTTAGGCTTGACTACTTTTACTTGATTTGATGTACAATTTTATCGGCCTAAGATGAAAATTTATCGAAAACAGTTCTGTTCGCTGAAACCAAAATTGTTTCACAGACGTGGTTGTCCAGAACCTTTGGTGCTTTTTTATTCATCAAACTACAGTGACGATGTTTTGGATCTGTAAAGTAAAGCTTCTCTAATTGTGATCATATAAAGGAAACTTTCAAGTTTAAATGGGACGGATTTATTTCACGAACCGGAAGATGAGAAGTTACTCCGTAAAACGCTTTTCTAGACTAGGAGCCACGAGACCCAGTTAGCCTATTTTGCTTCTGTCATCCGAGAGACAACTTCAGAGATAAACACGCTGGTCGAAAGACAAAAGATGTTTATCTTCTAGTTTAAGACTAACATCAATGTTACAGTCTTGGAGCAAAATCTTGCGGTTAGAATCTGCGAAGCGCATCTCAAATAGTTGAAGAGAACGGTAGAGTGTAGCTAACATAATTCATGTCTCATAAAAGTTGTGAAACAACAGTTCCTAGTCATCAGCATAGTCTGATTTTAGTCGTGTTTCCATCAGATGTAGCAAACAGTGATACACTATTCCGTCCGTGAGGAACTTGAACAAAATGGGAAGAGTGAACAACATCGATCTACAAAATGTTTGACGTAGAATGTTTATGACAATTGCCTGTAATCAGGACCTAAAACCAACGTAGATTATCAGTACACCTGATGTTGTTCCAGTATCTGAGGAAAGATGATCTTGGTCCGGGAGGGAATCGCCCTGTTTTATCCAGTGCAAACTGTCTGTGATGCAAAAGATAAGACGGATATGACGGATTCCAAAATGTTAGTTAGTACGGAAGTTGAACTAATTCCATTGTAGTTTTCATAAATCTCTTCAGCTATTGTTACAATATTGTAATTATACCACTGGTTAACAGGAACGGCAACTATTGTCCACACTAGCTTGAATGGATAATCTAAAGCCCTCATTAAAATCCGACTTTGCTCTTCTTCAAATAGTGGTGGTCGGGAGCAGCCTAGTCAATCGTACGGTGTAATTGTGAACTTTGATTTGGGCTAATGTTTTTAGACTGACCAGTGCGGTGTTTCTTTGGAGATAGGTGGAAGTAATGATATGAAAGTAGCGTGCAAGGGAAAATGCACCGCAAAATACCTCAATCCAAATAACTAACTTTCTTGGCTTATTAATGACATCCTAAGACCGGATGATCAGTACTCCCCAAATCAGAATTAGTTGTTGTTTAAGTAACTTGTTCGGTTAGTCAAGTTTCCCTTTCAGCTCACTAAACCCAGAGGAAGCCAGAGACCTGAAGAACAGGCAGGAAGGATTCCGATCGGCTCGCGAGGGTCGCCGCCTCCTGACACACCTAATTTATTACCGAATTCGAACACTCTAGGAACACTCGGCACCCTCTAATATGCAGCCGACGATGACGGCGGTGAGTACTTCCAGACAACTGGAAAGCTGCTTTCGCACGCTCACGTTGCTCGTCAACGTTCTCCCTCGCATACTGCCTTTCCGCAAGCAAGGGAGTACCAGGGAAAATACGTGAATCTGTTGAGATCACTGTATGCTCACTCTGCAAGCAGGGTGAGGGTTTATGGGCAGCTGTCTCGGGAGTTCATCACTTCTAGTGGTGTTCGTCAAGGGTGTCCGATTTCCCCTTTCCTGTTCAATTTTGTCATGGACGACATTCTGGAGGGTGCGCTTGAGGAGTCCAGTGAACTTGGTGTTGAGCTTTTTCCTGGCGCTCGGTTGACCGATCTGGAGTATGCGGACGACATTGTCTTACTTAGCCCCTCTGCCGAAGACATGCAGACCATGCTGAACAAGGTGAATGACCGGGCTGGTTTGTATGGAATGCGCTTCGCACCTTCAAAGTGCAGTGTTACTTCAAGACTGGGGCATTTTCACTCCTTTCATCATTGCGGGTTATCCGCTAGAGACTGAACAGTTTCACCTACTTGGGTAGCACTATCTTGTCAGCTTGTATTATTGCTGGTGAAATATCAGCGAGTTGCTTTGCCAACCTGCGTCATCTGTGGCGTCGAAAAGACGTTCGATTGTCGCTGAAAGGAAGAGTATATAATGCTTGTGTACGTTCTGTTTTGCTCTATGGTTCGGAGACGTGGCCTGTTCGCAAGGAAGATATCAACAAGCTTGCTGTATTTGACCATCGTTGTCTCCGCCAGTTAGCCCACATTAAGTGGACTGATCGCGTGAGCAATGCGGCAGTTCGCCGGCGCGTATTCCGGAACGCTCGGGATGCGCGATCGATCGGTCAACTACTCACGTTGCACAGCCTGCGATGGTTAGGTCACGTACTCCGCATGCCAGCTGAGCGTTTACCGTACCGGGCATTATATACTGAGACCACCAACAGTTGGGTGAAACCACGTGGTGGTCAAGCGACAACGTGGTCACGAAATATGAGAACCCTGACTGCTCCACTGAGTAAAGTGGGTAGGTGTCGCCTGCCTGGATGGGGTCCTCGTGATCACTCAAACCGCTGGTTAGAGACGCTATCCGAGATGGCGGCGTGTCGCAGTCAATGGCGTACCTGCATCCATACCATTTCTAGTTCTTTTGCTTAGACTTCTATTAATTTTCAACCTTCTTAGTAACGTTTTCTTCTAGGATATTCCACGTCACTGTTGAGGTGAGCGGCAGCCCGAGCCACAGTACCTTTTGGTCAGGCTCATGGCTGATATGATGATGATGATGTTTTGAGTCGTTCTGAATTCCATTCTGCCCGGGGTTTTCTGCTTAACGTTTTGCATCCATCGATACTTCTTTGAGAACTATTATTTATTATGCCCAACTGTTTTCATACTTCATGCAGCTGTGTCAGCCATTCCCAAAG
>LOND01002726.1:10384-27825 GCA_014220965.1 Paragonimus kellicotti | reverse complement strand
GTTTTGTTACCATTATAGGAGGTACCCTGATGATATCAAACATATGCTTCGTTTGGGCGTTTGTACTTCTGTGAGAGATCACAGGCCACTACCCTTGATTGGGTACTTTTTGGCCATCGTCCGGTACCGGATCACAAACGGCCTTGACTTGCCACCAAAGCAAGCGTGCACTTTTGTGGCCGATCGAGTGAGCTGAGTAGGATGTTGCTTCATTGGAAGGCTGCAGGACCATATAATTTCGAGTGACAACAAAAGCTGACAGTTTGCTGGCATTTTCCAAGTAAACTGTATACTTCCTTCAACGACGGTAAACATGCAACTGGACATGCGAGGCATAAAGAAAGAAGCGGGCAAACACGAACCCTCGAGAAAAGAATGTGAGATTGAAGAATATTGTATTAAGTCAGAGCGAGGCTACTCGCATAATATCCAACCTCTCTTAATTTAGTTTTTCCAGGGTTGATTCTTCCTATAGATCTTGAAGTCTCCTGTTTTCGGAAAGGAATACTGTACACTGGATTTGATCTTGCTTGAGCCTGTCTTTAGTGGATATCCTCGTCACGGACGGGATGTGAACTCCAGCCACGTTTTCCTGAAGCGAGAATGTTGATCACTGCAACATTGATCACCCATTAGACGTGCCTATGTGAACGTTCAGTCACATTAGTTTGTGAATAATACTCGGATTGTCCGATCACCCATGGAGGAGATAGTGACTGTCCTGGTCGAAAATCACTGTTCCTTGTTTTGTACAGGCCCATTAACTGGAAACACTTCTGTCGGTTAGCGTGCTAACAGCGATGGAAAGAATGAAACTAAGAGAAAGCATGAGCCAGCTTACTTGTGAAAGTGCTTGAACTATTTCCCTTACCTAAATGTTCTTAACTGGCGTGATAATAGGGTTGATGTCTACTGTAGTCAGCCGGTGAGATCTGTTCGTAAAAGTGGCTGGTTCGCGCGCTCAATATTTATTGTTTTGTCTAACGTAGAAATCACACGTTCAGAGCAAACTATCCTGAATCTTGGAAGCAATATGCTGTTTTGGGTTATAATTAAATAACATCTTTAGGCTTATTGGAACCGATTGCAACATATGAAGTCTTGAGAAAAGATTGTTGACAATGATGAAGATTTTTCTTTTTCCAAAAAGAAACTGAATCATTTGAATGAAAATATATCACATGGTCAGATCTCTGCTGTCTCGACACTAAATTCACTTGTTAGATACTCAGGAATTTTACTGGTTGAACTAGAACTCAGTTTCCCGAAAACATCTGAAAGACTTTCAACGTCAGAAGAATCTGTACACGTCAGAGACTAATGATCGCCAAATTAAGGGTTTAATCAGAAGTCAGTTGAGCATTAAGAGTTTAGTAATTTGAAATGATACTAGTGAATCTAACTACAACAAAAGCAGGTTCAGAGAAAAGCTTCTGTTAATACCATGTACAAAAACCTGAACAAGATAGCCCGTTTCTTAGTAGGGAAACATGACAGGTGTCTGCGAAGTTCGCTGCTCCGCTCACATGAGAGTCAGAATCAAAGCTAAACGATAGGCTTGATATTCAGAGTCACCTGAACTGTGTTTTCATTGTCATTTTGATATCATGAATAGATGAAGAATGACAAAAGCAAATCATTAGGTGAGTCAAAGCAGGTCAACGACTTGAACAGATAAATTACTGATATCATGAATACGCTTTTTACAACAAATAGACGACTATTTTTATCCACACAGAATTTTGGGTCATATGATGAAATTAGCTCTAAAACTTGATTAGGAAACTGAAATTATGGGGAACTACTGGGATGTAGGTTACTGAATTAATAAGTAACCTAATGTTTGCGGAATGAACCATGGACAGTGTGTTGCCGTTCCGTTGAAACTCATCAGTATTGAAGACATCAAAATCGAAAAGTAAACTCTGGTTGACAAATTCAGCAATACCTCCACTGAATGCAGACGGAACATTTTCAATACGTCATAGCTATAATGAGGTCAGTTCTCATATCAACGTCTTTCACTCATTAACATGCGTAAGCTTATTTACCTAGGTGAATGAGTAAGTTACATCACAGACTGAAAGTGTAATTGAAACAGAGATAATTACCATCATCATCATAGACAGCAATACATCAGTGGTTCACACTGATGCTTGACTGCCACACAACCACGAAGAACAAAAGAGAAGAAAAAAACCTATATGGAAAGAAAGAAGAAAAAGAGGACGGGAGGGGATAAAATAGCTACGTCTATATTCAAACATACAACATCAAGATGACAACTTGCAAACGAACAACCGAGCTGTAAGTGGAACACAGAGGTCACAATGTATTGTGAATGGGGAATAAACAGTTCGGTTTAGAACAACATCCCGCGTTGATTCCTTTTGCATCATTCAGTTTTGTTTGCCATTCTTGCAAACAAACTCTTGGAGATGAGGGATTGGCCATGGTTTAGATCAACAACGTCTCGTTAATATTTCTTATTCAAAACATATTTCACTTCGTCATACCAAAACGCGTGTTTATTAGCCCGTGCTTGAATCGCATATACTAAGTAATGCCTACCGTTACTCGTTATCTGTAAACGTGAGGAGTGTTCTGACTTTTGTGGCGTAACCGGCTAATTACTTGGAAAAAAAGAACTAAAATTTTGAAGGCAAAAGTTATGCACAAATAGGCTTATGTATACCTACCTTTGTACACAATTTTAGCCTCTGATTGAGCGTGGACTGCGGTTTCTCCTTCATCGGCGTTGCAGGTAGTTTCAACGAAATGCCGAAAGTGTGACGCTGTCATAAGAAGTAAATTTTGGCGTACGGAAATGTGTAAGCGGGGTGTAAAGCATAGTTCAGCAAAGAACATAACAACACAACACAGAAACGTGAGCAAATACTTTGGGTGTGTTGTAGTATTTGGCCACCTACCAACCAATTGGTCCAGCTCATATCCATATTTGAGTCGGATTCCGTAGGTTGCAAATCGGTTGTCAGTGTGAACCAGAGCAAGCAGAGCGAGACGATCGCTGCTCCAATTGGAATCACGTAGGTGACCAACATGAGTGCGCAAAGGTAAAATATGGACAATCGATCCTGTCGGGTCATATCCAACGCACAATTAGTCTGGTGTGGCTCCAAAGCATAACTGAATGGGAGGGATTGTTCAAACAGGCCATAAACGGGTATACTCATAATGATCCCCATCATCACCAACAACAACAATTGGTCATTAGATCACACTAATGGTTAACTGCAACACTGCAATAAAAATATTGGAGTGGGGGGACTTACTCCCAGAACGTTCGATGTTTGGAAACAAACAACCAAGTCCGAAACAAGTACGTCTTGCAAAATCAACCTAGTCGAAAGCGAAATTAAATTTGCTTCCTTATGATTTTCATTACACCACACCACTGATTACACTTGCGTCTTTGAGCGTTGTAGCCAAGCAATCACAACTAAACCACACTGAAAATAGCTAGCCTTCATGTACTGCAATACTCTCAGCGAAAGACCAAGAAAATCATGAGGGCTCCGATTTGACAAACAAGCTTGATCTACAGTTCCCTATTTACTTTCGGCTACTTTGCTTCTTTTGCTTACTCATCGACTGATCAACCCGTACCGTATGCTGTTGAACCGAGGGCTTGGCTGGTTGTGCCCAGCTTGGTGAACGATGGGACGTCATTTTTAATACGTTACGTAACTGCCAAAATCTATGCACGACGAGGGCTTGGGTGGGTGTATTGATCGAGACTCAATAAAAAACGCGTCTTATGTTTCTGGGGGTAAAAAGCTCTCAGAGATGGCAATTGCTAGAAAAAAAAAAAAAAAAAAAAAAAGATTATCCTATAGCATTGCTTAACTGCAAATTCTATCCTATAATGGTAACAAAACTTGATGGAATGAGCGGCTATGTACGTGGATTTTGGAAGCGTTAACTTTTTTGCACAGTGTTCTATTAATTCTCTTACCCGATGTTTCTGGTTCTTAATACAAGACACTCACATCACAAATTGTACGAAAATAATTTCACTCTTGACATAATAGTGTGGAAAAGAGGAAAAGTGGTGGTAGCTGAATAAAACCACACTGAAAGGTCTCTTCGGATGAATCTGGTGGGGAGGGTTTTTCATCTTCCTTAAGTCGTTCTATATAACACTTCAACATTAATTCGCTAGAGAAATGCAATAGGTTTTCGTCTCAGTATAACCTCCAACGCAACCGTGTTATCATTTGTCCCTCTGTTTACATCAGCGGACAATTAAGTTGCAGAAGATTGCACCTATCTTCGGGGTAACACTAAAAGTTAGTGACCTATATGAGCCAGAGTCCACATTTCCACGATCTAGCGTGTGTGCATCGGAGCAGCGACCAGCCAAAAAAATTTTCTCTTGAAACATATTGTGGTGGATTATCAAGCCGGAGGTGCGAGTATTCCAACACTTGGCGGAATACCTCAACGCGGGGGGAGGTACGTCCAAAAGCCCACAGCGAGCGGATCGGGGAAAGCATGGACGACCAGATCGCTGGCGCGATTATTCCAACACTGGATACAATATATCGAAGTTGTCGAAGAATACGGTCAAAGCCCACAGTGGATAGATTACGGACAACACGAGCGACCGGACGAGCCATCGCCCAACGAGATCGGACCAACGGACGAGGAATGACAGGCGGAAAACCCCTCGATAGAAGGCGTCGGTCACACACATAAACCGGGCAGAAGTGCACACGACGTGTGAGCGGAAACCGGGGTGTTGTGGACCGGAATTCTGATTCATAAACGCGAGCGCGCGCGTAGCATGGCAACCAGCGAGTTGGACAATAAAGATTGTGCTTTATTGGACACCTTTTCGCTACAATATGAAATAATAAATGGCAGTCCATTTTTCGTAAGGGTAACAATACTTGAATTAGAACTTTGGTCGCAACAACAAAATGCCCAAACCAACCCAAATTTCAATGATGAATAAACCCAACCTATCACTTAATATTTGTCAATGTGTTTCGCAGGAAAAACTAATCACCTCCTTCTGAAGGTCACAATGTTACTATCTTTGAGTAGCCATCCATCCATCCTCTTTAACCAGTGTTCGTCAATGAAGTTGGAGGTGTCAAGTAACTACGGACTATGAATATATTGATCACCAAATTCACTTAATGGCCTCTCATATATACAAATGTATTCGTTTTAAGACGAAAATTTATCCTGTTCCAAACTATCCCAAAGTTTCATCTCATCGTCTTGAGGAAATTTCGAAAGTCGCCGGATTAACGTCGGCCTACCTGTGACTGAGCTGAAGGAGTTATTAATGTTCTGTACTAGCAACATTCAGTTTCAATTCAATGGTGAGCTTTATCGCCAGATTGATGGTGTAGCTATGGGCTCACCGTTAGGCCCGGTACTGGCTGACATTTTTATGAGCATGCTCGAGAATAACGAGCTGGACGAAACTATTAGAACAACCAGTTATTATCGACGATATGTAGATGATGTTTTTTGCGTAGTGGACAAAACGGAAGATTTACAGAAGCTTTTGACCGTTTTTAACAAGGCGCATAAGAACATCGTGTTCACTTTGGAACAAGAAACTGATGACCGCATGCCATTTTTGGACGTAGCACTAACACGCAGATCAGATGGATCGTTACAGCGAAGTGTATATAGAAAGAAAACCTGGAGTGGGCAATATCTACACTTCCACAGCTATGTGCCGATTAGTCTGAAACGGGGCCTTGTACGCTGCTTGACAAATAGAGCAAAAAGAATCTGTACGGAAGATACGATAGAATTGGAGCTAAGCATGTTACAGGATATCCTTTCTAGTAATGCCTATCCTGAGAAATTTATTACCAGAAACATAAGACGCGTTTTTTGATTGAGTCTCGATCAATACACCCACCCAAGCCCTCGTCGTGCATAGATTTTGGCAGTTACGTAACGTATTAAAAATGACGTCCCATCGTTCACCAAGCTGGGCACAACCAGCCAAGCCCTCGGTTCAACAGCATACGGTACGGGTTGATCAGTCGATGAGTAAGCAAGAAGAAACAAAGTAGCCGAAAGTAAATAGGGAACTGTAGATCAAGCTTGTTTGTCAAATCGGAGCCCTCATGATTTTCTTGGTCTTTCGCTGAGAGTATTGCAGTACATGAAGGCTAGCTATTTTCAGTGTGGTTTAGTTGTGATTGCTTGGCTACAACGCTCAAGACGCAAGTGTAATCAGTGGTGTGGTGTAATGAAAATCATAAGGAAGCAAATTTAATTTCGCTTTCGACTAGGTTGATTTTGCAAGACGTACTTGTTTCGGACTTGGTTGTTTGTTTCCAAACATCGAACGTTCTGGGAGTAAGTCCCCCCACTCCAATATTTTTATTGCAGTGTTGCAGTTAACCATTAGTGTGATCTAATGACCAACTGTTGTTGTTGGTGATGATGGTGATCATTATGAGTATACCCGTTTATGGCCTGTTTGAACAATCTCTCCCATTCAGTTATGCTTTGGAGCCACACCAGACTAATTGTGCGTTGGATATGACCCGACAGGATCGATTGTCCATATTTTACCTTTGCGCACTCATGTTGGTCACCTACGTGATTCCAATTGGAGCAGCGATCGTCTCGCTCTGCTTGCTCTGGTTCACACTGACAACCGATTTGCAACCTACGGAATCCGACTCAAATATGGATATGAGCTGGACCAATTGGTTGGTAGGTGGCCAAATACTACATTACACCCAAAGTATTTGCTTACGTTTTTGTGTTGTGTTCTTTGCTGAACTATGCTTTACACCCCGCTTACACATTTCCGTACGCCAAAATTTACTTCTTATGACAGCGTCACACTTTCGGCATTTCGTTGAAACTACCTGCAACGCCGATGAAGGAGAAACCGCAGTCCACGCTCAATCAGAGGCTAAAATTGTGTACAAAGGTAGGTATACATAAGCCTATTTGTGCATAACTTTTGCCTTCAAAATTTTAGTTCTTTTTTTCCAAGTAATTAGCCGGTTACGCCACAAAAGTCAGAACACTCCTCACGTTTACAGATAACGAGTAACGGTAGGCATTACTTAGTATATGCGATTCAAGCACGGGCTAATAAACACGCGTTTTGGTATGACGAAGTGAAATATGTTTTGAATAAGAAATATTAACGAGACGTTGTTGATCTAAACCATGGCCAATCCCTCATCTCCAAGAGTTTGTTTGCAAGAATGGCAAACAAAACTGAATGATGCAAAAGGAATCAACGCGGGATGTTGTTCTAAACCGAACTGTTTATTCCCATTCACAATACATTGTGACCTCTGTGTTCCACTTACAGCTCGGTTGTTCGTTTGCAAGTTGTCATCTTGATGTTGTATGTTTGAATATAGACGTAGCTATTTTATCCCCTCCCGTCCTCTTTTTCTTCTTTCTTTCCATATAGGTTTTTTTCTTTCTTTGTTCTTCGTGGTTGTGTGGCAGTCAAGCATCAGTGTGAACCACTGATGTATTGCTGTCTATGATGATGATGGTAATTATCTCTGTTTCAATTACACTTTCAGTCTGTGATGTAACTTACTCATTCACCTAGGTAAATAAGCTTACGCATGTTAATGAGTGAAAGACGTTGATATGAGAACTGACCTCATTATAGCTATGACGTATTGAAAATGTTCCGTCTGCATTCAGTGGAGGTATTGCTGAATTTGTCAACCAGAGTTTACTTTTCGATTTTGATGTCTTCAATACTGATGAGTTTCAACGGAACGGCAACACACTGTCCATGGTTCATTCCGCAAACATTAGGTTACTTATTAATTCAGTAACCTACATCCCAGTAGTTCCCCATAATTTCAGTTTCCTAATCAAGTTTTAGAGCTAATTTCATCATATGACCCAAAATTCTGTGTGGATAAAAATAGTCGTCTATTTGTTGTAAAAAGCGTATTCATGATATCAGTAATTTATCTGTTCAAGTCGTTGACCTGCTTTGACTCACCTAATGATTTGCTTTTGTCATTCTTCATCTATTCATGATATCAAAATGACAATGAAAACACAGTTCAGGTGACTCTGAATATCAAGCCTATCGTTTACTTTGATTCTGACTCTCATGTGAGCGGAGCAGCGAACTTCGCAGACACCTGTCATGTTTCCCTACTAAGAAACGGGCTATCTTGTTCAGGTTTTTGTACATGGTATTAACAGAAGCTTTTCTCTGAACCTGCTTTTGTTGTAGTTAGATTCACTAGTATCATTTCAAATTACTAAACTCTTAATGCTCAACTGACTTCTGATTAAACCCTTAATTTGGCGATCATTAGTCTCTGACGTGTACAGATTCTTCTGACGTTGAAAGTCTTTCAGATGTTTTCGGGAAACTGAGTTCTAGTTCAACCAGTAAAATTCCTTGAGTATCTAACAAGTGAATTTAGTGTCGAGACAGCAGAGATCTGACCATGTGATATATTTTCATTCAAATGATTCAGTTTCTTTTTGGAAAAAGAAAAATCTTCATCATTGTCAACAATCTTTTCTCAAGACTTCATATGTTGCAATCGGTTCCAATAAGCCTAAAGATGTTATTTAATTATAACCCAAAACAGCATATTGCTTCCAAGATTCAGGATAGTTTGCTCTGAACGTGTGATTTCTACGTTAGACAAAACAATAAATATTGAGCGCGCGAACCAGCCACTTTTACGAACAGATCTCACCGGCTGACTACAGTAGACATCAACCCTATTATCACGCCAGTTAAGAACATTTAGGTAAGGGAAATAGTTCAAGCACTTTCACAAGTAAGCTGGCTCATGCTTTCTCTTAGTTTCATTCTTTCCATCGCTGTTAGCACGCTAACCGACAGAAGTGTTTCCAGTTAATGGGCCTGTACAAAACAAGGAACAGTGATTTTCGACCAGGACAGTCACTATCTCCTCCATGGGTGATCGGACAATCCGAGTATTATTCACAAACTAATGTGACTGAACGTTCACATAGGCACGTCTAATGGGTGATCAATGTTGCAGTGATCAACATTCTCGCTTCAGGAAAACGTGGCTGGAGTTCACATCCCGTCCGTGACGAGGATATCCACTAAAGACAGGCTCAAGCAAGATCAAATCCAGTGTACAGTATTCCTTTCCGAAAACAGGAGACTTCAAGATCTATAGGAAGAATCAACCCTGGAAAAACTAAATTAAGAGAGGTTGGATATTATGCGAGTAGCCTCGCTCTGACTTAATACAATATTTCTTCAATCTCACATTCTTTCTCGAGGGTTCGTGTTTGCCCGCTTCTTTCTTTATGCCTCGCATGTCCAGTTGCATGTTTACCGTCGTTGAAGGAAGTATACAGTTTACTTGGAAAATGCCAGCAAACTGTCAGCTTTTGTTGTCACTCGAAATTATATGGTCCTGCAGCCTTCCAATGAAGCAACATCCTACTCAGCTCACTCGATCGGCCACAAAAGTGCACGCTTGCTTTGGTGGCAAGTCAAGGCCGTTTGTGATCCGGTACCGGACGATGGCCAAAAAGTACCCAATCAAGGGTAGTGGCCTGTGATCTCTCACAGAAGTACAAACGCCCAAACGAAGCATATGTTTGATATCATCAGGGTACCTCCTATAATGGTAACAAAACTTGATGGAATGAGCGGCTATGTACGTGGATTTTGGAAGCGTTAACTTTTTTGCACAGTGTTCTATTAATTCTCTTACCCGATGTTTCTGGTTCTTAATACAAGACACTCACATCACAAAGTTGTACGAAAATAATTTCACTCTTGACATAATAGTGTGGAAAAGAGGAAAAGTGGTGGTAGCTGAATAAAACCACACTGAAAGGTCTCTTCGGATGAATCTGGTGGGGAGGGTTTTTCATCTTCCTTAAGTCGTTCTATATAACACTTCAACATTAATTCGCTAGAGAAATGCAATAGGTTTTCGTCTCAGTATAACCTCCAACGCAACCGTGTTATCATTTGTCCCTCTGTTTACATCAGCGGACAATTAAGTTGCAGAAGATTGCACCTATCTTCGGGGTAACACTAAAAGTTAGTGACCTATATGAGCCAGAGTCCACATTTCCACGATCTAGCGTGTGTGCATCGGAGCAGCGACCAGCCAAAAAAATTTTCTCTTGAAACATATTGTGGTGGATTATCAAACCGGAGGTGAGAGTATTCCAACACTTGGCGGAATACCTCAACGCGGGTGGGAGGTACGTCCAAAAGCCTCACAGCGAGCGAATCGGGTAAAGCATGGACGACCAGATCGCTGGCGCGATTATTCCAACACTGGATACAATATATCGAAGTTGTCGAAGAATATGCTCAAAGTCCACAGTAGCTAGATACGGACAACACGAGCGACCTGACGAGCCATCACCCAACGAGATCGGACCAAGAGACGACGAACGACAGGTGAAAAACCCCTCGATGGAAAGCGTCGGTCACACTCATAAACCGAGTTGAAGTGCACATGACGTGTGAGCGGAAACCGGGGGTGTTGTGGACCGGAATTCTGATTCATAAACGCGAGCGCGCGCGTAGCATGGCAACCAGCGAGTTGGACAATAAAGATTGTGCTTCCATTGGACACATTTTCGCTACAATATGAAATAATAAATGGCAGTCCATTTTTCGTAAGGGTAACAATACTTGAATTAGAACTTTGGTCGCAACAACAAAATGCCCAAACCAACCCAAATTTCAATGATGAATAAACCCAACCTATCACTTAATATTTGTCAATGTGTTTCGCAGGAAAAACTAATCACCTCCTTCTGAAGGTCACAATGTTACTATCTTTGAGTAGCCATCCATCCATCCTCTTTAACCAGTGTTCGTCAATGAAGTTGGAGGTGTCAAGTAACTACGGACTATGAATATATTGATCACCAAATTCACTTAATGGCCTCTCATATATACAAATGTATTCGTTTTAAGACGAAAATTTATCCTGTTCCAAACTATCCCAAAGTTTCATCTCATCGTCTTGAGGAAATTTGAAATAATCCAACTGCTCAGCTCGGTCATTCATCCACTCAGAGTTATCTGTTAAGGACAGCTGTCAGAATTCCTTTTTTGGATGACACGCCATACATTTGGTTATATTTTCCTAACGCTGGTTTGCATCAGACATCACGTATGGTTCGTACTTAAGGGATCAGAATAGAGTGGCTAATTCCACTCAGGTCGTGAGCATTTTCCCAACTTTGTTGATCATCTCGGAAACGGCTTCCGAAAATGTTCTCGTGTGGCAACAGATGGGGATGTCAGTTATATGGATTCGTAGAGAGAGCACTGTGTAGTTCACTACTGAGACATCGCCTTGAAAATATTAACGGGCTTATGGTTAGGTCGAGAAGTACATCGCTGCACTATTAGCTCGGCTGTAATTAAGGCTGTTGGCTTGAATGTTGCGTAACTCAGTTGATACAGCACTCACAGTATTCGGACATACTGTTCCTGTCACTGGTTCGAATCCAATCGAGTCACACATTTTTTGCAATCTGGTCTCTTCTAAGTAGTTATGTATTAGGTTCATATAAATTCAACACCGCCTACAATTCACCTCTACTTTGTATTTAGTTAGACTTGTCAGACATCCCTTTTGAACAGAGGTTATCGACTCAGTTATAGTTTTTCCAAAAAGTCCTCACTAATGCAGCGATTTGAGTTATCGCTGCGGGCACACTAGTAGACACGCATCTAATCAAGCGAAAATCTCAAGCCTGGTGGTGCAGCATCTTTCCTGAACCCTGCACCCTTTTACCATCCACAATCCATCCGAATAGTCAAAAGATTTCACCAGACATTAAAGGCTGCTCTGACTACCGAAACTAAAATCAATCGCATGGTTTGATCAACTACCACCTGTGTTTTTAGATCACACAATTCTTTTCGTGCTGGCAATCAATGCTGTCCAGTACAACTTACTTGCGTACCAGCTTGCGTTTACCCGGTCAGCTACTAACCTATTCGGACAATGCAACCTCTCCTGATCCGACAAACTACGTAAGTTGCTTGCAGCATTTTATGTCCAAGTTAACTGATCGACCACCACCATTACAAGGTAACCCCAAACAACAATCCCAACAAATTGACTGACTGTTCGCATGTGTTGGTCTGCAGTGCTAGGCCCATGAATCCCTACAACCTGCATACAAAAGTTCGTATCGTGTTCTGAATCCCTTGGATAAATATTATTTGTTGGATGTCGGTGCGTCTATCAAAAACATATCGATCGATCGTCTCAAGTTTTATCGTCTGTTTTATCATCTCTGCGTCTTAGCCTGATGTATTTGTTTTCGATTAACGAACTCATATAAAACAATTCACTTTTACAAGGACCTTTAACCGTGGGTTACAGCTGATTCCATATGTTAGTGTATTATAGAGCATTGTATTGTATGCACTGAATTAAACAATGAGCCATTGTGATCTGTGTTTACTTCCCCATTCCGCTACTTTCACTTAACATCAGGTGAACGCTGGGATCTTGTTAACTAGTAGTCTGACATGGCTTCCAATCGGTATTCTGGCCGCCTGCGTCATTCTGTACGGGGATCCGGGATTGAATCCCATGTTATACTATGTGCCACAACTTCTGGTCAAATGGGGTTGTGCACTGACTCCAGTAGCCTACGTCAGCACACTTCGCCGACTGCAGAGGCAGAAGTCTTCAACTAACCTGTTCATACAGCTTGATAAGAATAAATGAAAATGATGGAATTGTGCGTCATCATGGCATGACTAGCCTAAATTTAATCAGTCTATAACACGTTTGTTATAATTCTCTGTTTTTCACATGTCTGTAAGTCCTCTAATTCTTTTCATGGTTTGTTATAAAAGACTGTGTTTTTAAATTTTACCTAACAATTCTGTGAAGGCGATAAATGGATTTTTGAAAACAGATTGTTTTGATTTCCCCAACATTTACTGAACTCGAGAGTTACTGGTTACATGAGTTAAGATAAGTGGCAACAATAAAACCTTTGACCAAGAATACTAGGATAATCCCGAGTGCTCAGTTGACTATATGTGACTGCTCTGGAGAGGATTCAATAAGACAAGACCTTTACATCATACCGGAGTCAAACTGCTCAGTCAACCGGAAGCTAAAGTGATAAATTCTTGATTGGTAAATTTTAACAAATGAAAATTTCCAAATTGTAGATTAAGAAAAGGCAGAAAACAGTGCCTGGATAATTATTTCGCAGTTTCCTAATGAAACTATGCTGTTGGGCTACAAAACCAGACTGTCGTCAAATATCATTTAGTCTGTTTCATTTAACCACATATCATCATCACTTAGGTCTTCTGGTTACGTGTTGTTCTAACAAACCATTCAGTGTTCATGGGGGAAGATACTCGACGTAATTTATGCTTGAATGTGTAATGTTTCCTCGAGTTGCCTGATACAAACTCACGTGTCAAACAGCAGCCACTCACTATGTGATTAGATTTAGCGAAACGATAATCCGGTGACGCACAAATCCTCCGAAGAGAACTGTTGTACGTAAAACATGTTCGTCTATACGTTCCCGAACAATGTGAACATAATATATGAGTGATTACGATAAACAGAACACGAACCTCAACATTGACTGAACGGATGTGGCTTTAACGTAAAAGCCAGACGTTTTTACTCTGAATGTCCGTTAAACTTGCGGACCAACTTTAGGGCGACGTGGAGACACCGGGGGACAGCGTTCTTCCGAAGTAGAGGTTCCAGCAACAGTCCTGTAAAAGGAAACAACACAAACAAGCATGAGCCAAAGGCCCAGTAAGCCATGCACACGACTTACACAAACGAAAACTAAAACGGCGTCAACAACACGGCAGCACGCTCTGTTACGCAACCCGTTCGCGCTTGCTGGTTTCGACAGCACGTTACATGTCAAGGTACATTCTCATGAACCAATGAAATACAAAAGTTCATCGCCTTGACTTTGCAGGTTACGTGAAATCCGATTGGCCGACGTAGCTTCTTGAGTGTTGAGACCACAAAATAAAAGTAGCGAACATCGATGGTGGTATTAGACAGTAACACTATCCTCATACTATTGAAAACGTTATGTCAGTGTGATAGAATGAGGTATAATCTGAAAGCAACAGAATGCAACATAGGTGTCTAAATATTGTGGTGTTCATCTTGGGTCACCAGATGATGAAAATCGTTTCTAACATCTTCACCATAAAATCTTTACAGATCCTTATTTTGTCCATCATGCTGCAACAGTGATTCGACGTTATCCAGCTCCTAAAAGCTTCAGGCAAAAAACGTTACATAACTTTGGTTGCCAAAGTTGTCTTACGCAGACGACAATAGTAAAACACGGCATCATCATAAAAATCAGCAGTATTGTAATCCAGCAGCGAGTTCTATAAACTAGAAGAGAAATTGTTTGACATATCTTGAAATACACCTCACCTTTCGTCACAAATCCACACAAATGTAATATAGATGACTCTGCATGCTCTGACTAGATTCGATTAATAGCGAAACCTCTGTCCTCACAACTACTCAATAAACATACTAAAATCCTATACTCTGTGCACTGGTGAAACTCACTGCTGTTCAATGTGTAACGCCATCAGCGATACTGATTGGCTCAAAAACACCGGAACATCGCTTTGACGTTGACATCAAGCTTTCGATCCATCCATAAGTGACCTCTACTTTGAGACTGCCCATCTTTAACCTGTACTGGACAATGCTCTTCCTCAATGCACTATTGTTGACGACTTTCAAGAGAACCGTCTACAGAGTTGGCCATTAAGATTTGTTTAGTATCCACCTCTGAAAATTCCCTCAAAATTTAAAACTCCTCCGCAAACATGAGGTGTTGCTCATTTCTTAGTTGACTTCCACGCAAATTGCAGGTAGCCTAAGCACTCACCATTTCAAACCTCTAATTTAGAGGTTGTGTTGAAGGTCATTCATTGTAAACTACGTGCAGTTTCTTATTTCAATTACTCAGGCAAAAGTGTAACGATACCATCCACACCGAACTCTGCATAATGTGGTACATATTACACAGTACCACTTCCCAATCCCATTCTGTATATTCTCTAGAGTTTCTTGGGCTTAAAAGCTTGCTACTTGGGAAATGGTGTATTTCAGTTGTTCCCGCTTTCAGTAACTAAGTCTTCCCCATATTTTTCATGCACACACGCCTATACAAAGTAGAGCTTAATTAAATGACCAACAGTATGTGTGATATGTTTACACCTCAAGTTGTTCAGTAGAAGCTGTAAGCCCACTCTTATTGGTTGCTTCTTTCAACTTCATCGAGTCTACTTTGGATGAACGTAGAGGATTGCAGACTGAGTACAGGTGGGAGTGTTACATTTTTGCTTTATCAATTTAAAGAAGCAAACAGGATCAGCTCCATTATACATAAACATCAGCGTTGAATCGTTGCAATCTGCTTGCAGTGCTTTTAAACCTGATTGAACTATGCTGACAATGCTGACTATGCTGGCAAAAATGACCCACAGGTATAACATTATCATGAAAAAGTAGTTATTTGCCTCAGATAAACGTCGGATACCTACTCCACGAAATGTTCATACTGTTGTGCCTACTCGTGAGTAGTATAAATATAAAAGGACAATGTTGAAGCGGATCGGATGTGGGAACAAATATCGTGTTGCCGTAGTCACTATTCAATAAGTCCTCGTGCAAGTCACACGAAATAAAAGTTAGGTGAAACATAGCTTTCCATTTTAATTATTCACCGTTCAAAGTCGAAGTCGCTGATGAACAAAGTAGCAGTCCATCGCGAACTCAGTATCAATAAATAATGATGAGCCATAATATGAACGAAACTGCTGCCCTTAGAAAAGGGTTAATTGAAAAGTCTATAGAAATGTCAGAGTTGCGATCTATTTTGATTCAGGTCTACCTCACATTTGGGTAAAGCGTTGGTGAAGAGACTTGAAGTAGGTTGTCTTTGTTAATATATAATGATTGCAGATAATATTCTTCAATGTTCTTTTCACTGTTGGGTAACGGTAAAGTCATTTGCCACTGTTCATTCGTTCTTGGTGTAATTGAGTGAATTGATTGCACAGGCTTCAGTTGCAGCCCAGGTGGCAATGAAATTTATCCATCTCACACCATGGCTTCTGATGGCGTAATTACGATTCTACGACGGGAAAGCTGAATTCACGCATTTGAGTCACATTGTCACTTCTTACAATCACTCATGAACTCCACGCAAAGAATCAACTGAAACGGTGGGTAAAACTTGATTTTTACAAAGGCCAGCATGAAAGTCATCCGATTTATCATCGTGCACACAAAACCCAATTTTGTTCAAAAGTTCAACAAGTATTTTTTTCACTTTTTGTGCCATGATAATGTCTATATTGACTGTAGACAGACTTAACTTGGGATAGAAACTCTTTCACAGAGAGTGACCATTAATATCACCTAAGCGTTTAAGAGAAGTCAATGTCCTAAAACTAGTAATGTTACATCCAGGCTTCTTGAGCTGAATCATATGCGGGGTTAACTAGAGGATAATTAAATTGCCGAGTATAGCCACAACTTTTAACCAAGAGTCACAGGGTGGTAATTCACGCAAAACAAAATTCCAAGCCAAATAACATGGGCAACTCGACAGCTCACTGACGTGTATTCGACAAATGTGAAAATTCTTGACCAATAAATGCACTAATGTAAACCCATAGTAAACGGTGGTTGAGTCACATAGTTCACATGCCGATAGAGTGTCTACCATGCCGTGTAATGTTCCGTGTGACTACTAATATCAGAAGGACAAGGTAACGTGTCCAAGCATGGAAGTGGTAATCATTTTTAAAAAATTAAACACCCTGTCGAACAGGGATGGTAGTTGCCTCTTGCTTGTTTAGGGAATAAACGATCGTTAACACCGGTGACTGAAAATGGTTCCAGGCATGTAAGTACGTCACAGTTTATGACGAGTCCTTATCATTGAGGTTATCCACCCTTTTTGGCCCTTTCTCGCAAATTCCTTTTTTTTCAGTTTTTCTAAATACACTCAGCTATTTTCACTCCGCCGCTTCACGGACTATTACTATGACTACCGACAGCCCCGGATGCAGTAACACTGGTGCCACACAAGGGTTGAGGATAATGATTATGAAAAGCAAACATTTGCCACAACCCCACTGAATGTGTGAACACGGAATGTGCCATAACTCAGTTGTCATATTTATAACTAGGTTCCATATAAGCGGCTTCTTCTTCCAGAGATAGGACTTGTAGGCCAAAACACGGCGTGAACCCACATAATAAAGATCATTAATTTATAATATGCATCAAATGTTCTACACAAAGTAGAATACACAAAATATCTATGTACTACTCAACGTTCGTGCAGGAAACAAATTTTCTCCTATCCTCTAGGTTTGTCTCATTGTGGATGTTTCAATACCTTCACTATGCCCG